>JAPYYA010004073.1:0-12185 GCA_028533165.1 Leontopithecus rosalia | reverse complement strand
GGGGAGAAATGCCAAATATGGGTGAGGGGGCAGAAGGCAGCAAAACACACTGCTACGTGTGTACCTATGCAACTATCTTGCATGTTCTGCACATGTACCCCAAAACCTAAAATGCAATAAAAATTTAAAAAACCCACCAAACTAACATATCTTTCAAAGTGCTCTTGTGCATGTTCGTTCAACTAAACCATATAAATCTCCTTTTATATTCACAGAGTTAGAAACACGTTTCTTTTGGATCTGCGTTTTTATATTCCAGAGGGAATGGGAGTACATGCTGTAATGAAAAGTATGTTGTTCTAAAACGAAAACGAAGCTACCTAACAGAACGGTCTTCAGTGTGTGTATTCAACTCACAGAGTGAAACTGATGTGTGCTTGCAGCAGTTTTTAAACCCTTTCTGTAAAGAATCTAAGAACGGATATTTTCAGCGAAATCCAAGCATTGCAGAAAGAGTGGTAAGACTGCGTTTAAAGAAAAAACAAATGTATTTTTCAAACTATTCTTCTGTGTGTTCGTTCAAGTAAGAGAGGTGC
This sequence comes from Leontopithecus rosalia, assembly GCA_028533165.1. Classification (NCBI taxonomy): domain Eukaryota; kingdom Metazoa; phylum Chordata; class Mammalia; order Primates; family Cebidae; genus Leontopithecus; species Leontopithecus rosalia. The sequence goes on along the minus strand of JAPYYA010004073.1, from coordinate 11,649 downwards.
ATTTTGTTTAAATTCAGAGAGTTGGAAACACGTTTCTTCTAGGAGCTGTGTTTTGATATTCCAGAGTAAATGGGAGTACATGCTGTATTGAGAAATATCCGGTTATAAAACAAAAACGGAGATACCTAACAGAACAGTCTTCAATGTGTGCATTCAATTCACAAAGTTAAACTGATGTGTGTTTGCAGCAGTTTGTAAACTTTTTCTGTAAAGAATCTAAAAACGGATATTTCCAGCCAAATCCAAGCATTTCAAAAACAGTGGTAAGACTGCGTTTAAAGACAAAACAAACCTATTCTTCAAACTGCTCCTCTGTGTGTTCTTCCAAGTAAGAGAGTTGAATCTCAGTTTAGATTAAGAGAGTTAGAATCACGTTTCTTCAAGGAGCTGGGTTCTAATATTCAAGAGGGAATGGGAGTACATGCTGTATTGAGAAATATATGGTTCTAAAACGAAAATGGAGCTACCTAACAGAACGGTCTTCAATGTGTGCATTTAACTTACAAAGTTCAACTCATGTGTCTCTGTCCCAGTTTGTGAAAAGTTTCTGTAAAGAATCTAAAAACGGATATTTACAGCCAAATCCAAGCATTTCATAAAGAGTGATAAGACTGCCTCTAAAAGACAAAACAAACCTATCTTTCAAACTGCTTTTCTGTGTGTTCGTTTAAGTAAGAAAGTTGAATCTAGATTTTGACTCAGAGAGTTAGAAACACATTTCTTCTAGGAGCTGCGTTCTGGTATTCCAGAGGGAATGGGAGTACATGCTATATTGAGAAATATCTGATTCTAAAACGAAAACGGAGCTGCTTAACAGAATGGTCTTCAATGTGTGCATTCAACTTACAGTGGCAAACTGATGTGTGTTTGCAGCAGTTTGTAAATTATTTCTGTAAAGAATCTGAAAACGGATATTTTCAGCCAAATCCAAGCATTTCAGAAAGAGTGATAAGACTGCCTCTAAAAAATCAAACAAACATATCTTTCAACCTGCTCTGCTGTGTGTTCATTCAACTAAGAAAGTTGAATCTTTATTAATATTCAGAAAGTTAGAAACACGTTTCTTCTAGGAGCTTCGTTCTCATATTCCTTAGTGAATGGAAATACATGCTGTATTGGGAAATATCTGGTTCTAAAACAAAAACGGAGCTACCTAACAGAAAGGTCTTCAATGTGTGCATTTAACTCAGAGTTAAACTGATGTGTTCTTGTCACAGTTTGGAAAACATTTCTGTAAAGAATCTAAAAACGGATATGTCCAGCCAAATCCAAGCATTTCAAAAATAGTTGTAAAATTGCATCTAAAACACTAAAAAAACCGTATCTTTCATAATGCTCTGCTGTGTGTTCATTCAACTAAGAGAGTTGAATCTCTGTTTAGATTAAGAGAATTAGAAACACGTTTCTTCTAGGAGCTATGTTCTGATATTCCAGAGAAAATAAGATTACATGCTGCATTGAGAAATATCTGGTTTTAAAGGGAAAATGGAGCTACCTAACAGAACGGTATTCAATGTGTGCATTCAACTTACAAAGTTAAACTGATGTGTTTTCAGCACTTTGTAAACCCTTTCTGTAAAGAATCTGAAAACGGACATTTCCAGCCAAATCCAAGCATTGCAGAAACAGCAGTAAGACTGCCGCTAAAACACCAAAAAATCGTATCTTTCAAACTGCTCTGCTGTGTGTTTGTTCAACTAAGAGAGTTGAATCTTTTTTTTTTAGATTCAGAGATTTAGAAACACAGTTCTTCTAGGAGCTGTGTTCTGATATTCCAGAGTGAATGGGAGTACATGCTGTATTGAGAAATACTTTGTTCTGAAATGAAAACAGAGCTACCTAACAGAACGGTCTTCAACGTGTGCATTCAACTTACAGAGTTAAACTGATGTGTGTTTGCAGCAGTTTGAAAACCCTTTTTGTAAAGAATCTAAAAATCTAAAGATCTAAAGAATCTAAAATTTTCAGCCAAATCCAAGTATTTCTGAAACAACGGTAAGACTGCCTCTAAAACACTAAACAAACGTATCTTTCAAACTGCTCTGCTGTATGTTTGTTCATCTAAGAGAGTTGAATCTCTTTTTGTATTCAGAGAGTTAGAAACACGTTTCTTCTAGGAGCTGAATTTGATATTCCAGAGGGAATGGGAATACATGTTGTATTGAGAAATATCCGGTTCTAAATCGAAAACAAAGCTACGTAACAGAACGGTCTTCAATGTGTGCATTCAACTTATAAAGTTAACCTGATGTGTGTTTGAAACAGTTTGTAAAACCTTTCTGTTAAGAATATAAAAACGGATATTTCCATCCAAATCCAAGCATTTCTGAAAGAGCGGTAAGACTGCATCTGAAAAACCAAACAATCGTATCTGTCAAAGCTGTGTGTTTGTTCAAGTAAGAGAGTTGAATCTCTATTTAGATTCAGAGAGTTAGAAGCACTTTTCTTCTAGGAGCTGCGTTCTGATATTCCAGAGTGGATGGGAGTACCTGCTGTATTGAGAAATATCTGGTTGTGAAATGGAAATGAAGCTGCACAGCAGAGCAGATTGAAGGATACTTTCCTTCTGTGTTTTAGAGGCACTCTTACTACTCTTCATTGTATGCAGATATTGTGCTGGAATTGCTGTTTTTACCTTCTCCAGAGAAAGCATTTCCAAATTGCTGCATAAACACATCAGTTTAACTCTGTACGTTGAATGCACACATTGACAACAATTCTGTTCGATAGCTCCGTTTTGGTTTCAGAACTAGATATTTCTCATTACAGCATATACTCCCATTCACTCAGGAGTATCCAAGCGCAGCTTTTATTAGAAACCTGTTTCTAACTCCTGGATATAAAGATAGATTCAACTCACTTAGTTGAACAAAAGCACAGCAGAGCACATTGAAATATACGTTTCTTCTGTATTTTAGAGGCACACTTACTGCTATTCAGTGTATGTGAGTATTTTGCTGGAAATGTTTGTTTTTACATTCTCCACAGAAAGTGTTTCAGAACTGCTGTATAAACACATCCCTTTAACTCTGTAAGCTGAATTCACACATTAACAACCATTCTGTTAGATAGCTCCGTTTTGGTTTAAAAACAGATATTTCTCATTACAGCATATACTCCAATTCACTCAGGAATATCCAAACACAGCATTTACAAGAAAAGTGTTTCTAACCTTTGAATCTAAAGATAGATTCAACTCACTTAGTTGAAACAAAGCACAGCAGAGCAGATTGAAAGATACCTTTCTTCTCTGTTATAGAGTCACTCTTACTGCTTTTTGTTGTATGCGGGAATTTTGCTGTAAGCGTCTGTTTTTACATTCTCCACAGAAAGTGTTTCCAAACTGCTGCATAAACACATCAGTTTAACTCTGTAAGTTGAATGCACACATTGACAACAATTCTGTTAGATAGCACCGTTCAGTTTTAGAACCAGATATTTCTCACTACAGCATATATTCCCATTGATTCAGGAATATCCAAATGCAGCTTTTAATAGAAACGTGTTTCTAATTCCTGAATCTAAATATAAATTCAACTCACTTAGGTGAATGAAAGCCCAGCAGAGCAGATTGAAGTATACATTTCTTCTTTTTTTTAAGAGGCACTTGTACTTCTATTTGTTATGCATGGGCATTTTCCTGGAAATGTCTGTTTTTACATTCTCCACAGAAAGCGTTTCCAAACTGCTGCATAAACACATCAGTTTAACTCTGTAAGTTGAATGCACACATTGACAACCATTCTGTTAAATAGCTCCGTTTGGTTCTAGAACCAGATATTTCTCATTACATCCCATACTCCCATTCACTCAGGAATATACAAACACAGCTTTTACTAGAAATGGGTTTCTAACTCCTGAATCTAAATATAGATTCAATTCACTTAGTTGAACAAAAGCAGAGCAGAGCAGATTGAAGAATACGTTTATTTATTATTTTGGAGGCACTCTTTCAATTTCGTTGTATGTGGGCATTTTGCCGGAAATGTCTGTTTTTACATTCTCCACAGAAAGCATTTCCAAAGTGCTGCATAAACAAATCAGTTTAACTGTGTAAGTAGAATGCACACATTGACAACAATTTTGTTAGATTGCTCCGTTTTGGTTTTAGAACCAGATATTTCTAATTAGAGCATATGCTACCATGCACTGAGAAATATCCAAAAGCAGCTTTTACTAGAATCGTGCTTCTAACTCCTGAATCTAAAGATGGAATCAACTCACTTAGTTGAACGAAAGCACAACAGAGCAGATTGGAGGATACGTTTCTTCTGTGTTTTAGAAAAACTCTTACTGCTATTTGTTAAATGCAGGTATTTTGCTGTAAACGTCTGTTTTTACATTCTCCACAGAAAGCGTTTCCAAACTGCTGCATAAACACATCAGTTTAACCCTGTAAGTTGAATGCGCACATTGAGAATCATTCGGTTAGATAGCTCCGTTTTGGGTTTAGAACCAGCTATTTCTCATTAGAGCATATACTCCAATTCACACAGGAATATGCAAACGCAGCTTTTGCTAGAAACGTGATTCTGACTCCTGAACCTAAAGATTGATTCAACTCACTTAGCTGAACGAAAGCAAAGCAGAGCAAATTGAAGGATAAGTCTCTTCTGTGTTTCAGAGGCACTCTGTGCTATTCATTATTTGTGGGTATTTTACTGGAAATATCTGTTTTCACATTCTTCACAGAAAGTGTTTCCAAACTGCTGCATAAACATATCAGCTTAACTCTGTAAGTTAAATGCACACATTGACGACCCTTCTGTTAGATAGATCCGTTTTGGTTTTAGATCCATATATTTCTCATTACAGCATATACTCCCATTCACTCAGGAATATCTAACGCAGCTTTTAGTAGAAACGTGATTCTAACTCCGGAAACTAAAGATTGATTGAACTCACTTAGGTGAATGAAAGCACAGTAAAGAATATTGAAGTATCCGTGTTTTTTGAGTTTTAGGGACACTCTTACTGCTATTCATTATATGCGGGTATTTTGCTGGAAATGTCTCTTTTTTCCTTCTCCACAGAAAGCATTCCCAAACTGCTGCATAAAAACATCAGCTTAACCCTGTAATTTCAATGCACACATAACAACTGTTCTGTTAGATAGCTCCATTTTGGTTTTAAAACCAGATATTTCTCATTAGAGCATATACTCCCATTCAATCAGGAATATCCAAAAGCAGCTTTTACTAGAAACGTGCTTTTAACTCTTGAATCTAAAGATTGATTCAACTCACTGAGCTGAAAGAAAGCAAAGCAGAGCAGATTGAAGGATAAGTTTCTTCTGTTTTTTAGAGACACTCTTATTGCTATTTGTTATATGCGGGTGTTTTGCTGGAAATGTCTGTTTTTACATTCTCCACAGAAAGTGTTTCCAAACTGCTGCATAAACAATCAGTTTAACTCTGTAAGTTGAATGCAAAGATTGATGACCATTCTGTTAGATAGGTCCGTTTTGGGTTTACAACCAGATATTTCTCATTAGAGCATATACTACGATTCACTCAGGAATATCCAAATGCAGCTTTTACTAGAAACGTGTTTCTAACTCCTAAATTTAAAGATAGATTCAACTCACTTTGTTGAATGAAAGCACAGAAGACCAGATTGCAGGATACGTTTCTTCTGTATTTTAGAGGCACTCTTACTGATATTTGTTTAATGCGGGTATTTTGCTGTAAATGTCTGTTTTTACATTCTCCACAGAAAGCGTTCCCAAACTGCTGCATGAACACATCAGTTTAACTCTGTACATTGAATGCAGACGTTGACAACCATTCTGTTAGATAGTTCCGTTTTGTTCAGAACCAGATAATTCTCACTTCAGCACATACTTCCATTCACCCAGTAATATCCAAACGCAGCTTTTACTAGAAACATGTTTCTAACTCCTGAATCTTAAGATTGATTCAACTCACTTTGTTGAACGAAAGCACAACAGAGCAGATTGAAAGATACGTTTCTTCTGTGTTTTTGAGGCACTCTTACTGCTATTCATTGTATGCGGGTATTTTCTTGGAAATGTCTGTTTTTACGTTCTTCCCAGAAAGTGTTTCGAAACTGCTGCATAAACACATCAGTTTAACTCTTTAAGTTCAATGCACACATTGAAACCATTCTGTTAGAAAGCTCCGTTTTGGTTTCAAAACCACATGTTTCTCATTACAGCATATACTCCCATTCACTCAGGAATATCCAAATGCTGCTTTTACTAGAAACGTGTTTCCACCTCCTGAATCTAAAGATTGATTCACCTCACTTAGCTGCATGAAAGCACAGCAGAGGAGATTGAAGGATAAGTTTCTTTTGTATTTTAGAGGCACTCTTACTGCTATTCGTTATATGCGGGAATTTTGCTGGAAATGTTTTTTTTACATTCTCCAAAGAAAGCGTTTCCAAAATGCTGCATAAACACATCAGTTTAACTCTGTAATTTGAACGCACACATTGACATCCACTCTGTTAGATAGCTCCTTTTTGGTTTTAGAAGCAGACATTTACGTCACTTACTCCATTTCACTCATTAATATCCAAACGCAGCTTTGACTAGAAATGTTTTTTTAACTTTTGAATCTAAAGATTGATTCGTCTCACTTATTTCAAAAAAAGCACAGCAGAGCAGATGAAGGATACATTTCTTCTGTGTTTTAGAGGCACTCTTACTGCTATTTGTTATATGCAAGTATTTCGCTGGAAATGTCTGTTTTTACATTCTCCACAGAGAGTGTTTCCAAACTGCTGCATAAACATATCAGTTTAACTCTGTAAGTTGAATGCACACATTGACAACCATTCTGTTAGATGGCTCTGTTTTGGTTTTAGAACCAGAGATTTCTCATAGCAGCATATACTCCCATTCACTCAGGAATATCCAAACTCAGCTTTTACTAGAAATGTGTTTCAAACTCCTGAATCTAAAGACAGATTAAACTCACTTTGTTGAACAAAAGCACAGCAGATCAGATTGAAGGATACGTTGCTTCTGTGTTTTAGAGGCACTCTTACTGATATTCGTTGCATGCGAGTTTTTTGATGGAAATGTCTGTGTTTCAATTCTTCACAGAAAGCGTTTCCAAACTGCTGCATGAACACATCAAGTTTAACTCTTTATGTTGAATGCACACATTGACAACCATTCTGTTAGATAGCTCTGTTTGGTTTTAGAACCAGAGATTTCTCATAGCAGCATATACTCCTATTCACTCAGGAATATCCAAACACACCTTTGACTAGAAACGTGTTTTGAACTCCTGAATCTAAAGATAGATTCAACTCAGTTTGTTGAACGAAAGCACAGCAGATCATATTGAAGGATATGTCTCTTCTGTGTTTTAGAGGCACTCTTACTGGTATTCCTTGGATGCGGGTTTGTTGACGGAAATGTTTGTGTTTCAATCCTCCACAGAAAGCGTTTCCAAATTGCAGCATGAACACATCAGGTTGCCTCTGTACGTTGAATATCCAAATGCAGCTTTAACTAGAAACGTGTTTCTAACTCCTGAATCTAAAGATTCATTCACCTCACATAGTTGAATGAAAGCACAGCAGAGTGGATTGAAGGATACATCTTTTCTGTGTTTTAGAGGTACTCTTACAGCTATTTGTTATATGCCAGTATTTTGCTGGAAATGTCTGTTTTGACATTCTCCACAGAAAGCGTTCCCAAACTGCTGCATAAACACATCAGTTTAACTCTGTAAGTTGAATGCACATATTGACAATGATTTTGTTAGATAGGTCCGTTTTGGTTTTAGGATTAGATATTTCTCATGACAGCATATACTCCCATTCACTCAGGAATAACCAAATGCAGCTTTTACTAGAAACGTGTTTTAACTCCTGAATCTAAAGATTGAATCAACTCAGTTTGTTGAACAAAAGCACAGCAGAGCTAATTGAAGGGTACGTTTCTTCTGTGTTTTAGAGGCACTCTTACTGCTATTTGTTATATGCGTGTATTTTATTGGAAATGTCTGTTTTTACAATCTCCATAGAAAGCATTTCCAAACTGCTGCATAAACACTTCAGTTTACCTCTGTATGTTGAATGCATACATTGACAACCATTCTGTTAGATAGCTCCGTTTTGGTATTAAAACCAGATATTTCTCATTACAGCATATATTCCCATTCACTCAGGAATATCCAACGCAGCTTTTACTCGAAATGTGTTTCTAACTCGTGAATCTAAAGATTCATTTTCCTCACTTAGTTAAATGAAAGCATAGCAGAGAAGATTGAAGGATACGTTTTTTCTGTGTTTTAGAGGCACTTTTACTACTATTTGTTATATGTGAGTGTTTTGCTGGAAATGTCTGTTTTTACATTCTCCACAGAAAATGTTTCCAAACTGCTGCATAAAAACATCACTTTAACTCTGTAAGTTGAATGCACACATTGACAACCATTTTGGTAGATAGCTCCGTTTCGGTTTTAGAACCAGATATTTCTTATTACAGCATATACTCCCATTTCCCCAGGAATATCCAAATGCAGCTTTTACTAGAAACGCATTTCTAACTACTGAATCTAAAGGTTGATTCATCTCCCTTACTTAAACAAACTCACAGCAGAGCAGATTGAAAAATACATTTTTTCTGTGTTTTCAAGACTCTTACTTCTATTCGCTTTATTCGGGTATTTTGCTGGAAATGTCTGTGTTTACATCCTCCACAGAAAGCGTTTCCAAACTGCTGCATAAACACATCAGCTTAACTGTGTACATTGAATGCACACATTGACAACCATTCTGTTAGATAGCTCCGTTTTGGTTTTAGAACCAGATATTTCTCATTACAGCGTATACTCCCATTCACCAAGGAATATCCAAACCCAGCTTCTACTAGAAACGTGTTTCTAACCTCTGAATCTAAAGATAGATTCAACTCACTTAGTTGAACAAAGGCACAGCAGGCCAGATTGCAGGATACGTTTTTAATGTGTTTTAAAGGCACTCTTACTGCTATTCATTGTATGTGGGTATTTTGCTGGAAATGTCAGTTTTTACATTTTTTACAGAAAGCGTTTCAAACTGCTGCATAACACATCAGTTTAACTCTGAAAGTTGAATTTACACATTAACAACCATTCTGTTAGATAGCTCCATTCTGGTTTTAGAACAGATATTTCTAATTACAATATATAGTTTCATTCACTCAGGAATATCCAAATGCAGCTTTTATTGAAAGCGTTTTTCTAACTCCTGAATCTAAAGGTTGATTCACGTCAATTAGTTGAACGAAAGCACAGCAGAGAAGATTGAAGGATACAATTCTTTTGTGTTTTAGAGGCACTCTTACTTCTATTTTTTATATGCGGGTATTTTGTTGAAAATGTCTGTTTTTACATTCTCCAAAGAAAGCGTTTGCAAACTGCTGCATAAACGCATCAGTTTAACTCTGTAAGTTGAATGCACACATTGACAACCATTCTGTTAGATAACTCCGTTTTGGTTTTAGAAGCAGAGATTTCTCATTATGGCATAAGCTCCCATTCACTCAGGAATATACAAATGCAGCTTTTACTGGAAAGGTGTTTCTATCTCCTGAATCTAAAGATTGATTTACCTCACTTACTTGAATGAAAGCACAGCAGAGCAGATTGAAGGATACGATTCTTCTGTGTTTTAGAGGCACTCCTACAGCTATGCCTTATATGCCAGCATTTCGCTGAAAATATCTGTTTTTACATTCTCCACAGAAAGCGTTTCCAAACTGCTGCATAAACAAATCAGTTCAACTCTGTAAGTTGAGTGCACACATTGACAACCATTCTGTTATATAGCTCTGTTTTGGTTTCAGAACCAGATATTTTTTTGTTACGGCATATACTCCCATTCACTCAGGAATATCCAAAACAGCTTTTACTAAAAACGTGTTCCTACCTACTGAATATAAAGATAGATTTAACTCAGTTAGTTGAAGAAGACAACAGCAGAGCAGACTGAAGGATATGTTTTTTCTGTGTTTTAGAGACACTGTTACTGCTATTTGTTATTTGCGTGTATTTTGCTGAAAATATTTGTTTTTACATTCTCCAGAGAAAGTGTTTCCAAAATGCTGCATAAACACATTAGTTTAACTCTGTAAGTTGAATGCACACTTTGACAACCATTCTTTTTGAAAGCTCTGTTCTGGTTTTAGAACGAGATGTATCTCATTACTGTATATGCTTTCATTCACGCAGGAATATCCAAACGCTGCTTTTACTAGAAACGTGTTTCTAACTCCTAAATCTAAAGATACATTCAACTCACTTAGTTGAACAGAAGCACAGCAGAGCAGATTGAAAAATACGTGTCTTCTGTATTTTAGAGGCACTCTTACTGCTATTTGTTTTATACGGGTATTTTGCTGGAAATGCCTCTTTTACATTCTCCACAGAAACCGTTTCCAAACTACTTCATAAACACATCAGTTTAACTCTGTACGTTGAATGCACACATTGACAACCATTCTGTTAGATAGCTCCGTTTTGGTTTTAGAACCAGATATTTCTCATTACAGCATATATTCCCATTCACTCAGGAATATCCAACGCAGCTTTTACTCAAAACGTATTTCTAACTCCTGAATCTAAAGATTCATTTTCCTCACTTAGTTAAGCGAAAGCACAGCAGAGCAGATTGAAGGATACGTTTTTTCTGTGTTTTAGAGGTACTCTTACTACTATTTGTTATATGTGAGTATTTTGCTGGAAATGTCTGTTTTTACATTCTCCACAAAAAGCATTTCCAAACTGCTGCACAAACATATCAGTTTAACTCTTCAAGTTGAATGACCATATTGACAACAATTCTGTTAGATAGCTCCGTTTTGGTTTTAGAACCAGATATTTCTCATTACAGTATATACTCCCATTTCCCCAGGAATATCCAAATGCAGCTTTTACTAGAAACATGTTTCTAACATTGACGGATACGTTTTTTCTGTGTTTTAGAGAAACTCTTACTACTATTTGTTATATGTGAGTGTTTTCCTGAAATGTCTGTTTTTACATTCTCCACAAAAAGCATTTCCAAACTGCTGCACAGACATATCAGTTTAACTCTTTAAGTTGAATGCCCATATTGACAACAATTCTGTTAGATAGCTCCGTTTTGGTTTTAGAACCATATATTTCTCATTACAGCATATATTCCCATTCCCCCAGGAATATCCAAACGCAGCTTTTACTAGATATGTGTTTCTAACTCCTGAATCTAAGGAATGATTCACCTCACTTACTTGAGCAAAAGCACAGCAGAGCAGATTGAAGGATACGTTTATTCTGTGTTTTAGAGGCACTCTGTTTTTTTATTGCCTTTTACGTTTTGGGGTACATGTGCAGAACATGCAAGATAGTTGCATAGGTACACACGTGGCAGTGTGTTTTGCTGACTTCTACCCCTTCACCCATATTTGGCATTTCTCCCCATGCCATTCCTCCCTCGCTTTCCCCACCGCTGTCCCTCCCCTATTTCCCCCAATAGACCTCAGTGTGTGGCACTCTCTTTCCTGTGTCCATGTATTCTCATTGTTCATCACCCGCCTATGAGTGAGAATATATGGTGTTTCCTTTTCTGTTCTTGTGTCAATTTGCTGAGAATGATGTTCTCCAGATTCATCCATGTCCCTACAAAGGACACGAACTCATCATTTTT
>JAPYYA010004072.1:0-12185 GCA_028533165.1 Leontopithecus rosalia | reverse complement strand
GTCAGCGCTGGGAACCCGCGAGGCTCCTCCAAACCCCGGTCAGAAGGGGAGCCAGCCCCGCCTACTCAGCTCCGAGAGCTGCCGTTCGGAGGTGCCGGCGAAACTTCTGCCCCGTGTGGCTCCTCCACTGGGAATCTTCTGCTCCTGAGCGACCCGAATTTGTCTGAAAGTGTGGCGTCCTCTAGTTCTATGAGCTTTAACTGCGAGCTGCAATCCCGAGATGTTAGCGATCGGCCATCTTGGATCGTTCCCCAATTTTTTGTATTATTAGTAGAGATGGGGTTTCACCATGTTGACCAGGATGGTCTTGATCTCTTGACCTCGTGATCCACCCTCCTCGGCCTCCCAAAGTGCTGGGATTACAGGCGTGAGCCACCGTGCCCGGCCAAAAGTTTTAGAAAAGTGTAGCAAATAGCAAATTTATACCACTACTGGTGGGGGGGAAGGTTTTTTTGTTTTTTTTTTTTTAAAAAAAACCTTGTTGAAGCATATGTACACTCAATATTACTTATGAGATAATAGCAAGGGTATTGAGTAACATTTTAAACAATATTCTGAAATCATCTTGAAACTAAAATTCAGCCCAGATTTTATAAAGGAAGAAATGCAATCTAACACCAATGTGACTGAGGACACAAAATTTAATCATTGCTTAAAGATTATCAGATACTTCTCTTTCACTAGTGAATGGATATTTAATACGTGAAGTAACTTCTGCCAACTCAGAAGCCTGAGAAAATAAGTCACTTTCTTTATAGAAAGAAGAAGAAGAAAAGGATATTACCAACAATGGAGGAGGAATGCAGAGTGGCAACAGCTCCAAGTGGACCTGGCAGACTATGAACACTGGAATCACCAAGGAAACATGTAGCTATGAAATGGAAAAGGCTGTGTGAAAATCCTGAAGCTTTTTGGTTCAGCCTTTAAAAACCAAATGAAAATTCAAGAGATAGAAGAATGTGGTTATTTTTATGAACAACTCACAAACTAGTTGAATTAAAAGAAACTGTAGTTCAAATGAGCACAAACCTAAACATTTTTTTCAGTTCATCTGATTAAAGTCTAACCAATTCCTTCTAATTTAAAAGATCCATGACCGGGCATGGTGACTCATGCCTATAATCCCAGCACTTTGGGAGGCCGAGGTGGGTGGATCATGAGGTCAAGAGATCGGTCAACAAGGTGAAACACCGTCTCTACTAAAAATACAAAAAATTAGCTGGGCATGGTGGCCCGTGCCTGTAATCCCAGCTACTCAGGAGGCTGAGGCAGGAGAATTGCCTGAACCCAGGAGGCAGAGGTTGCAGTGAGCCAGATCGTGCCATTGCACTCCAGCCTGGGTAATAAGAGCGAAACTCCGTCTCAAAAAAAAAAAAAAATCAAATTTTGGATATGTCCAAGACTAAAACACAATCTCATTGAAGTCTATTTAATGTGGTATAAATCTCATGGGAGCTGTGAATACCTATCTTCTCTCCTCGTCTAAATCTTGTGGCTTTTTTTTATTGCTCTTTACAATGAGTGATGTTAATATCTCTTGCCTATTTTATAAGAAATAAAGAAAAGAATGATTATAAACACATACAGACAAATAAAATATCCAGTTTTTTGTTTTTTTGAGACAAGTTCTCACTGTGTTGCCCAGGCTGGTCTTAAACTCCTGGGCTCAAGCTATCCTCTTGCCTTGGCCTCCCAAAGTGCTGGGATTACAGGCGTGAGCCACCACACCTGTCCAGCAATGCCTTTTTTAATGGAGATTTACTACCCCAGCCAAAAGTGTCTTCTCCTTCCACAGCTATTTTATTAATAAAACTCACTGATAGCATTGTCTATACATCAGAGACCACATACTACCTAGTGTATTTTTGTGGCTAATATGTCCCTTACTAGATGGTAAATTCCTTGGGGCTAGTGGTCATATTTTAAACTATTTCACACAGCCCCTAGCTACACTGATGACCTGCAGATTATAAAGATTACATCATTTAAGTGGAAAGCAACTATCCATGATGCAGTATTAAGCAAATGTTAGAACATTTTCAACATATGGGTTTTAAAAGGAGAATGTGTATATAATGAAAGAAATAAAAGCCCTGTGATGGGTGGGGTGGCTCACACTTGTAATCCCAACACTTTTGAGGCTGAGGTGGGTAGATCCCTTGAGGTCAGGAGATAGATACCAGCCTGGCCAACATGGTGAAACCCTTTTTCTACAAAAAATGCAAAATGAGCCAGGCGTGGTGGTGCGCACGTGTAATCTTAGCTAGTTGGGAGGCTGAGGCAGGAGAATCACTTGACCTGGGAGGTAGAGGTTGCAGTGAGCAGAGATCACACTGAGATCACTCCAGCCTGGGCAACAGTAAGACTGTCTCAAAAAATATAAAAAGATAAGAAAAGAAATAAAAGCCCTGAGGACTTTCAGAATGTAATCAGAAGAAAAGATAATGCAGGCATTGAGCAAACTAAACTTTAAAGATCATGTTTGCTCATAGACATACCTTGGGGCTGCTAAGGAAATCAGAAGAATGCCAGGAATAGAAAGTGGCCTTAGCCTGTCTACATTAGTACAAGGCTGAAGTAAACAGTATCTGAAAGTTGGAGCCAAGGATTACATTTCTGCTAGTATGATCAGACATTTTCTAAAAAAACTCCATACCTTCTCTTTAAAAAAAAAAGCCCACAATTGCTTTCCCAACCTCAAACGTTTATAGCAATAATAGCTAATGGTTCTCAGATACAATTGTACAGGGTGTGGGGCATTCTCCACATAAAGTCTTCTTTTCACATTCAGATAAAAGGCTGATGTAATAGGTCAAATTTTATTAAGCTTCTCTAGAGAAAAATGCTGACTAACCCAGTGTGAAGAATTCATTTACATGGAAAAGTCCAGTAAAAAGTAGAGTCATATTTATCTCAAAGTTGGCTATTTGTCATGTATCCCACATAACTGCTTTATTTTGTGATTAAATATAGAAAGGTTTTAATAAAGCTTGTTTCATCAAAATTCAGATTTGTAAACCAAATAAATTAAGACATTTTTGTGTCATAAAAAGTTTACTTTAGAGCAGCCACCGAGGCCTGGACCTGCGGCGTCGTTGGCGACCGCAGAGGGCCGGGCGGGGCCTAGAGGCCGGGCTGGCGCGTGGCCGCAGCCGGGTACCCGGGGACAGGTCTGGCGCGCAGGCTTTGACCCGATCGGGCAGTGAGCGGTCTTGGCCTTGGCAGAGAGGCCTTAACTTGGCCGGCCGCCGCGCCCTGCTTGTAGGTTGGGCCGCGGTCGGGGTAGGAGCCTACGCGGGGCGGGGGCTATGGACGCCTTAGAAGAAGAGAGCTTTGCACTGTCTTCCTCTTCCGCCTCTGATGCAGAATTTGATGCTGTGGTTGGATATTTAGAGGACATTATCGTGGATGACGAGTTCCAGTGATTACAGAGAAATTTCATGGACAAGTACTACCTGGAGTTTGAAGACACGGAAGAGAATAAACTCACCTACACACCTGTTTTTAATGAATACATTCTCTGGTAGAAAAATATATTGAAGAATAGCTGCTGGAGCGAATTCCTGGATTCAACATGGCAGCTTTCACCGCAACATTACAGCACCATAAAGATGAAGTGGCTGTTGACATATTCGACATGATGCTCACCTTTACAGATTTTCAGGGTTTTAAAGAAATGTTTTTGGACTACAGAGCAGAAAAAGAAAGCCGAGGACTGGATTTAAGAAGTGGCTTAAGGTTGACATCGTTGTGCAAATCATCATCTGTGCCAGCTTCTGCGAACAATCTGCGGCACTAGGTCCTGCCTCTAGCCAATGAATGGGATCATTCTGGATGTCACCGGCCCAATAGGGTCAGCTCATGATGACAGAAATACATCTTAAAAAGACTGACTCTGTTATGTAACTCTTCGTGTATGTTAAGTATTGATAACGTCAAAACCAAAATGACCTAACCCCTCCTGGACCTATTTATCCTGAAACACCTTCTTGAATTCATTTACCATAGTACTCCTCTCCTCCTCAAGTAGCCACCTCTCTCAGGAGGTGAATCACGCGCTTCTGGAGTGAGCCCATGTCAGGCACTCCGCCTGAGGCGGGTGGGGGGCCCTTCCCCTAGCATACATGCTGGTGTGTGAGTGTGGACTAACCTGCCGTCACCACCCCCCGTCCCAGCAGGCTCGGCATGAATCTTTTTGTGCACTTGCACCCCTTTTTCACATGGGACATGGTTTCAGTACTTCAGCCTCAGTGGGGTTCCCATTTATCTAGGGTGTTACTCTAGCTTATCTTGAGATTTTGGAATCTCCTGTGATTACAGCTTGTCTCGGCTGTAGGAATCAACAGAAAGAGACGTCCTCTGCATAAAAGCTCCACTTGAAAAGCCACCCCTAGTCCTAACATTTCCAGTCCTAGTATCACTGTCTTCTGTTCTGATTTATTCCCCACGGTTTCTAGAAGTCTCTTTTAAGCATTATTTTTTGAAAAAAAAATTTTATACATGAATACTCAGGCTAACCTAGTGGATGTGATCTTGGAACTTCCATGATTATCCACATAAAAGATCAAAGTATCATATGCGGTGAGCTTTTTAGGTGTTAGTGCTGTGAAGGCAAAACTGCTTTCTACATTGGCGTTCATTCCTATGTTACTAGGCACCGATGAATGTATGCAGTGTGCTATAAATAGACTAAAACATATTCTTATAGCATGTTAGTGTGTTTGCATGTTTGCTGAAAATCCTTTCTGTATAAACCAGTTTGTTAGGTTGTCTGGATTAGGTAGGGACTGCAGTTTTTTCTGTCAAAATTTCTCCTACCACGATAGTGTTCCACTGTCCAGCCCAGCATGAGTAGCAGGTAGAACACAGCTTTACTGGCTGTTTGTCTGCTTTGGTGTAGTGCAACGTGTGTTAGATTACTTATCAGAAAACATGTATGTCGTATCTAGAAAGAAAACAACATAGTAGTCCAATTCCCAGTGTGTCCCTTTGCCTTTTTTTAATAGTAAAAATAAGAATCTGTACTGACTTTTCACTTGGCCATTCTGGTTTTAAAGGAAAAGCTATAAGCTCTGTGTTTTTCTGTACTGATCTGTCACTTATTAAATACTTTTTTACCATGAGTAAAATTTGAGGTGTTTTGAAAGAAAAAAAAGTTTGCTTTATGAAAAGACTCAAATACAGGTTTTTTTTCTTTTCTTATTTTGAGACAGAGTATTGCTTTGTTCCCCAGGCTGGAGTGCAGTGGCGTGATCTTGGCTCAGTGCAACCTCTACCTCCCAGGTTCAAGCGACTGTCCTACCCTAGCCTTCCGAGTAGCTGCGATTATAGATGCCTGCCACCATGCCCAGCTAAGTTTTGTATTTTTAGTAGAGATAGGGCTTAGACAATATAATGGTAGGCAGATACAGTATAGTGTAAACACACCGTATTATGTACACTAACACACTGTAATATCTCTGCCTACCATTATACTGTCTATGCCCAATATTATACTCTTGCAGTCAAGACACATTAATATAAAAAATTAAAGTCATATGATTAACTTAATCATATAAAATACATCACAAGTATCAAGACTGGCACAGTCATAATGCTAAAGGTGGTAGAGGCAGAATAAATTATGGGGTCAGAAGACACTGAGTAATGATGGATTTAGAGTAAAGAATAAGTTAGAGAAGGGAATGATCTAAGAAAAATAGAAAATAGGCTGGGCACAATGGTTCACACCTGTAATCCCAGCACTTTGGGAGCCAGAGGGGCGGATCTCCTGAGGTCAGGAGTTCGAGACCAGCCTGACCAACATGGAGATACCCTGTCTCTACTAAAAATACAAAATTAGGCAGGTGTGGTGGCATACACCTGTAATCCCAGGTACTGGGAAGGCTAAGAGAATTACTTCAACCCGTGGAGGTTGCGCTAAGCCAAGATTGCGCCATTGCACTCCAGCCTGGGCAATAAGAATGAAACTCTGTTTCAAAAAAAAAAAAAAAAGAAAAGAAAAAGAAAAAGAAAAGTACAAATAGAGCTATACTGGATAATTTTTATAGGGGAGTAGCAGGAGAAAAGGTTAGAAAGGTGAGCTGGAGCCACATTATAAACCATGATACCAGCCTTAGAAATCTGGGCTTTATTCTGGGTAACAGTGATTCTGGGAGTCCAGTGTACACAAAAATCATCCTGGGGGAGACTGGTGACTAGACAGATTTTAACTCCTGTGATTCTAATTTAGCATGTTCGGGATGGTCCCAGAAAACTGCATCTTAACAGGGTCCCCAGGTGATTCCAATACACAAACACACTTTGAGCCACTCCACCCCAGGACAAATGATTAAGAAACTCTACTGTTAACTGTTGTAAATACCCCAATTCCCTGTATGCTGTGAAAACATTTAATTTCATCCAATTTTTCTTTGTTATTTAGCATTGACTTTGTCACTGTTTACATCTTGAGTGAATGTGCTTAACAATGCACTTTTCTGGTTCTCTCTATCTTCTCCTCTGGCCTCTCATACTTTGCCCATTCTTTACATGTTATTTCATAAGATTTTGATTTTAGTCCTCTACAGATCTCCCTGAGTTATTTCATTCACTCCTAAGGAGCATAGAGAACGTTGATACCAATCTCAGAAGATTAGACTTTGTCCTGTAGATAAACAGGAGTTACAAGAGTTTCTAAGAGTAGAGTATCATAGAGAAAGACGTTCTGGGAATGTAACCTTGGAGATGGTCTACAGAAAAGGAATAGGCATAGGAGAAACAGGAGGTAGGGAGAATAATTATGAGACCACCAAAATAACTGTTTAAAGTCATCACCAAGGGATGACTTCAGAATGAAAATGTTACTTTTCTAGTAGTTCTTCCCTTTAAGAAATTAGCCTTATTTCAATAAATTAATAGGCAAGACACTTCTAAGTACATTGGAATTTCATTATCTTTTTTTGCTATATAATTAACTATATTATAAGAAATCAGGTCCTCTGCAATGTTAATCAGATAGTAAAAATCTGACATGACATTGTTCTATTATAACATCAATGTGATTTCTTTTCTAAAACAAATGGCACAAAGGATTTTATAATACTGATAAGTTTTCATTATGGAGTCAAGAAATCATCATTAGTATGATATTTATAAATGGTAAACTTTATTTTATGACTTGAACTCATGAAAGAATGGTAAAAGTATATTTGATTTTACTTTATATGAAGGTACTCAAGCTATTAAACCATATACATTGTGTCTTTATACACAGTATTTTCTATAACTGAATCCAGAGGTTTCTAAATTGGCAGATAAAATAGTACCTGTATTTAGATATTCTACTTTAAAGATTCTAGAATCTTAGAAAAATAGAGGCAGAAAGTGCCTAAATTAGGTTCAACCCTGTCTGCTCCTAATTTAGTAGATAAACCAATTTATTGGCTATTCCTTCTCAAGTGTTCCAAACTGAGAGATGCTAAGACTTTATCAAGATCAATTTCAATTTTTAACAACTCTCACTACAAGAAAGTCAAGAAAATAGAAATTAGTCCTCCCCCTTGTGTGACCTTGGGAAAATTCCTTAAGCATTGTCTAACTTTTCACAATGCTATCCTCATCATACATATACTGTGAAAGTAGAATATCTATTGAAGATTCTTTGAACACATTGCGCTGGAAGAGCTACAAAAACCAAGGTATAGTCATTTTCATATCCATGACTTAATTTGCCTTTTCCCTTGTTGTAGCCTCCCTGGAAATTAAGCAAAGATGGCTATCACCTTCTGCTTAATAGCTCTGCATGTACCTGAAATTGTTACTCTCCCCAGGTACCTTAAGAACATTTTTTAGAGAGGATTGCCTGAACTCTAAAACAGCAATCAAGGGCTATGAGTCAGCATTTCACCTACAAATAAAATCAAAATGGTTTAAAATAGGTAACATAATCTTTTTGAAAGACATACATACCTCTTTGGAGAAGCTGTGAGACAGTTGGAGTTTGCAAGTTTATGAATAGTTTATTACATTTTAATAAGTGTATCATGAATCAATAAAGCAAAAGTTAAGGACAATGAGCTAATTACTAAGCCAGTTATTGATTCTCTAGTTCCAAAATAGAATAGTACAGGAAGGGTATAGAGAAAATAGAATTTTTTCATGATAAAAATTTTAAGTATGTTAGGATGACAGACCTAAAGAAACCATAAGACACAACAAAAATTTCAACAGCTACTTAGGATGTTTATTTATTTACCTTTTTTGTCAATTAGAATTATTTGGTTTTCATGCTTAAAAAAAAAAACCACCTTTTCAAATCAAGTCAGAGGAGTTTGCCAAAACTGAATATTACTTCTTATTGACTTAATTATTCTTTCAATTTCTTGTATATTTTCCTCTCGTCTTTGAAAAGTTTACCTTACTAGCTGTCTATCTTGTATCACTGTCATAGTTCAGACTGCCCTAACAAAATAACATAGGACTGGGTGGTTTAAACAACACAAGTTTATTTCCTCACAGTTCTGGTGGTTAGAAGTTCAAGATCAAGGTGTCAGTATGGTCTGTTTCTGGTGACTACTTTCTTTCTGGCTTGTAAACAGCCACCTTCACTAGGGGGTGCTGTGGGACAGGATGGTTGGAGGAGATCTGTATTACATTTGCATGTGTATTATTAAAAGAAATGGTGAATCACATATGGAAATATAGAAAACTGCAATAGTAAATAAAATTAACAAACTTACAATTAGGCTGTACTGAAGTTTACCTAATTTTAATAGAAATCATTTTTATTACATGCTATACAAATTTGATGGTATAAGACATGTTTTTCTTATTTGCATGAATTTCTTCATTGCAAAATGCTAAAACTGTACATAATCTTTTAAGAACAATTAAGATGGCTGGGTTCAGGAGCTCATGCCTGTAATCCCAGCACTCTGGGAGGCCAAGGTGGGCAGGTCATCTGAGGCTGGCAGTACAAGACCAGCCTGACCAACATGGAGAAATCTCGTCTCTACTAAAAATACAAAATTAGCCAGGTGTGGTGGTGCATGCCTATAATCTCAGCTACTCAGGAGGCTGAGGCAGGAGAATTGCTTGAATCTGGGAGGTGGAGGTTGTGGTGAGCCAAGATTGCGCCATTGCATTCCAGCCTGGGCAACAAAAGCAAAACTCTGTCTCAAACAAAACAAAACAAAACAAAACACAATTAAGAATATTTCCTTAATGACTATGAAGTGAATACACAGCATATTTCAAATTTTCAAGTAGAAGGGTAGAGGAATGTAGGACAAAAGGCGACTGAGATCCAGAGTTTAGGTGACTTGGCAAAGTAATCCGATTAGCAGGTTATAGAATTATATATGAAACCCAAGATTTTCTTATCCAAAAATGCTGAAGATTAGTATATTCAAGATGAAGGGGAATCAAATCTAATTATACTTTATATCATTTCATACCAGAAAACAGCTATAGAAACTAGGTTTTCATTTTCAAAACTCAATTAAGTGTGTGTATGGTCCGTTGGTGTCTAGCTTTAACACCTGCCTATTCCCATAAGTGCCATGTTCCACTACAACTCCAGCTTCAGCACACTTGCTATTAGCAGCTACTTCTTTTTCACACAGAGTAACAAACTGAGAGTAAAGTTCAAACCCTTCTTCTTTTCCAGAGTTAGAGTGATATTGCATGTTTCTTCCTTTTAGTCTTCCTCCAAGGGTAGCTTGAGGGATAATAAGAATGTTGCCAGGTAGATCCAATATAGAGACTTGCTTGCCATTTTCTGTTTCACTTAATTTCACATTTAACAGTGTATTAACTGGGTGAGGAAGAAAGGAAAAACATTTTAAAGTGAAAAAGATGAAGAAAACCATCAAGTTTTTAATTAGTCAGCAAATTTCATGTTTAAAATTCAGATTGTCAGCTCATGCTTCTAACCCAGTCTCTAGATTTAAAATACTGCTTCACTAAGCTACATAATCTAAGCATGAAAAATAAGGCAAATTTCATGCAGAAAATGGTATGATATTTTAAATTTGACTTGGCAGTTAAGATCGCCTAACAATAAATTCATCCAGAGAGGTCTAAAAAATTAACTTACACTGGAACCTCAAATATTGTTCTCCTGGGAGAATACATAAGAATATTTTACCTTCCTGTTCCTTTTATTTCATAAGTAAATTCCACAGAAAAAGACGAGGATAAATCCTCCTCACACCAAATTGTGCTTTATAGTGGGATATCAAATAAAAATTTTAGTGCAGTTATTATTTTAAACTTAGCTGCCAAGACTTTTAAGCAGAGACAAAGGTTCCTGGTTCAATCCCATTATAAACCACTTAATTTTGTTGTTTCATAACCTTAAAGGCAATATTAACATGGCTAATCATTTTATAAATATATGGACTAATCATTTTATAAATATAACCCATGACAGAAAGGTAAAGGTGAAAGCAGGAATCATCAGAAATTCACTGGTACAGGACAACATCGAAGATGGCGGGGTGGGAGCAGCTCAGGATTGCAGCTTTCAGTGAAGGCGCAGAGGGTGAGTCTAGGCCGCATATCCAGATGGATCTTTGTTGCCCACAGAACGGGGAAATTCCCAGGTGTAGGAGAGACACGGGATGCTGGCGCAGCTGTTTTGGCTGGCGCTGCCGTTTCAGCCAGTGCCGCAGTGCAGCGGCACCTCGCACAAGGCGCACAGATCTGGGTACCCCGTTAAACCGGCAATCTGAGATTTGGGAGGGCAGATTAGCATATCCATCTGATTGAACGGGACTTGGACACTGAGCCAGACCAGGAGATTCCCAGGAGGCGACAGTTGAGCCGGCGCAGTGGGTTGCTGCATGGGGCACCACACAGATCCTGGTGCCCTAACAGCAGGCGATTGAAATACCTGGGAGAGAGTCAACCGTTCAACTTAGGAAAAACAAAACAAACAAACAAAAAAGGGCTCTGAGGCAGCGAGCCAGGTAATCAGGCTCGGTGGGTCCCACCCCCACAGGGACAAGCAGGGTGGTGATTTGATACGCCCGGGGTTGAGAGTTTCACTGCGGACACAGCTGAGCCCAGGATGGTGCAGCTCGGTGGGGGAGGGGTATCCGCCATTGCTGAGGCATTCCATCCTTACGGAGGTATACTCCCATCGTTGACGCAGCCTGCCATTGCTGAGGCAACCCGCCATAACAGAGAGACTCTGCCAATTCAGGGGCAACAGAGAGGAGCCCACGACAGCAGGGCGGAGCCTCGGCAGGCAAATAGTGATTAGGCTGCCTCCTAGCTGTGCAGGACAGCGCAATGGATACTCACAAATAAAGCCCTAACTCCCTAAGACAGAGCATCTGAGAAAAAAAAGGGGTTTTATGAGTTCTGCTGCAGCAGACATAAACAAACCAGCCTAACAGCCCTGAATGAACGAAGGAGCTCACAGCTCAGCACTTATGCTCCAATAAAGTACAGACCGTCTCCTCAAGCAGCTCCCTGACCCCTGTATATCCAAACAGTCGCCTCAAAAAGGACTGATCAGACTGACATTTGGTGGGCATCATTCTGGGACAAAGATAGCAGAAGAAGAAACTGGGAGCATCCATCACTGTTCTGCAGCTGCTACAGGTGTACCCCAAACAAGCAGGGCCTGGAGTGGACCTCAGCAGTCATACAGCAGAGGGGCTAGACTGTTAGAAGGAAACCTAAGCAACAGAAATACTTCATCATCAACAATCTAGGCGTCCACTCAGAGACCCAATCGAAAAGTCAGCAACTACTCAGACGACAGGTGGATAAACCCACAAAGATGGGAAGAAACCAGCACAAAAAGGAGGAAAACACCCAAAACCAAAACACCTCGCTTCCTACAAAAGACCCAAACTCCTCACCAGCAAGGGAACAAAGCTGGACGGAGAATGAGGGTGATGAAATGATGGAATCAGATTCAGAAGGTGAGTAATGAGAAACGTCCAGGAGCTAAAAGAACATGTTCTAAATCAATGCAAAGAAACTAAGAACATTGAAAAAAGATTTGAGGAAATGATAACAAGAACGGACAACCTAGAGAGGAATATGAATGAATTGAAGAAGCTGAAAAACACAACACAAGAACTTCGCGAAGCATACACAAGTTTCAACAGCCGAATTGACCAAGCAGAAGAAAGAATATCAGAAGTCGAAGATCAACTAAATGAAATAAAACGAGAAACCAAGATTAG
>JAPYYA010004071.1:0-12186 GCA_028533165.1 Leontopithecus rosalia | reverse complement strand
GCGCACACACTGACCACCACCTGCGCACACCGCGACCACCACCAGCACACACCGACCACCAGCGCACACCCCACACCCCACCACCAGCGCACACCCCGACCACCACCAGCACACACTGACCACCAGCGCACACACTAACCACCACCCGCACACACCCCAACCACCACCAGCACACACCGACCACAAGCGCACACCCCACGCCCCGACCACCACCAGCGCACACCCCGACCACTACCAGCACACACTGACCACCAGCACACACACTGACCACCACCTGCGCACACCGCGACCACCACCAGCACACACCGACCACCAGCGCACACCCCACACTCCACCAGCGCACACCCCGACAACCAGCAGCGCACACCCCGACCACCACCAGCACACACCGACCACCACCAACGCACACCCCGACCACCACCAGCGCACACACCGACCATCAGCACACACACCGACCACCATCAGCACACAGTGACCACCATCAGCACACACACCAACCACCAGGGCACACACCAATCACCATCAGCACACACACCAGCCACCACAGCACACACTAACCACCAGCTTGGTGGTTAGTGCACCACCAGTGCACACACCAGCTTGGATGGGTCTGAACCCTGGCACACTATGCATAGGAGTCTTTGTACTGAACGCCTCCACCCACATGACATCCTAGCAAAGGTGACACAACAGAGTCAGAAACAGACCCATGGCTGCAGGGGCTAGAGGTGGGGAAGGACGGCGAAAGGACACAGTGGGGTTTTCTGGGGTTGGACACAGAATTCTGTAAATCGTGCTGGTGGTTTTGCCATGTATATGTTTGTGAGAATTCACCAAACGATACACTCGAAAAGCGTGAATGATCTTGTGTATAAGCTATATCTGAATAAACCCACTTTTTTTTTTGAGATGGAGTTTTGCTCTTGCCACCAGGCTGGAGTGCAGTGAAGCGATCCCAGCTCACTGCAACCTCCACCTCCTGGGTTCAAGCAATTCTCTTGCCTCAGCCTTCCTAGTAGCTGAGATTACAGGCACGCACCACCACGCCCAGCTAATTTTTGTATTTTTAGTAGAGAAGGGGGGTGGGTATTTACCATGTGGACCAGGCTGGTCTCAAACTTCTGACCTTAGGTGATCTGCCCGCCTCAGCCTCCCAAAGTGTTGGGATTACAGGAGTGAACCACAGTGCACCGCCTGAGCCACCATGCCCAGCCAAACCTGGCTTTGAAAAAATATGTAAGGTGCCTAAAATAGAACTGGCCACAAAGTCCCCACCATGGTAATGGGGTGGCTGGGTGCAGCTGTGCAGTTCCGATTCTACACCAAGGGGCTAGAGGGAGAAGGCCACTGGGGCTGAGACCAGGCCCTTCCTTCTGAGCCAAGCTGGGAGCGGTGGGCAGAGGCAGCACAGCACACTTTCTGCTCTGTCCCCACCCGGGAAATGCTTATTTTTATTTTTATTTATTTATTTTTTGAGACGGAGTTTCGCTCGTTACCCAGGCTGGAGTGCAATGGCGCGATCTCGGCTCACCGCAACCTCCGCCTCCTGGGTTCAGGCATTTCTCCTGCCTCAGCCTCCCGAGTAGCTGGGATTACAGGCACGTGCCACCGTGCCCGGCTAATTTTTTGTATCTTTAGTAGAGACGGGGTTTCACCATGTTGACCAGGATGGTCTCGATCTCTTGACCCTGTGATCCACCCGCCTCGGCCTCCCAAAGTGCTGGGATTACAGGCTTGAGCCACCGCGCCCGGCCCGGGAAATGCTTATTATTGCCGGCACCATTGTCATCATCAGATTCACAAGGTGGATCTTCAAAAGCAACCCTTATATATTTGCAGGAGACAGGATCAGAGAAGTCAAGCGACCTCTCCAAAGTCACACAGCAGCAATCCAAACCCCAGGCACACTGGCCCCAGAGCTCCCAGGTCTCAACCACTACACCTGGCCCCCTCCTCAAAGGCTACCAGTGTTTCCTGAACACATCTCAGCTGGGCTGAGAACGAGGCATTTGGGTTTCATAAGTGTCCGTTCCGGGAGAGAGGGCGGGAGCCGCCTCCCACTGCGATTTCCAATCAATTTCACTTGGCAAGCGTTGCTCACCTCATCTGGGCCTTATGGAAATTGGATTCTCAGGTGACCCTGTGGCCAAAGGTGGCCAGGCCGGGCCATGACCGCAGCTGGATATGGGAGCCGGGCTCTGTTCTCCCCTGCCCCCGTGCTGCCTCGGCCCTGAGGTTTCCCAGCCACCCCTTGGCTTTGTTTTTCTGGGCCCTTCCAGGCCCAGAACCATCCAGAAAAGTCAGGCCAGGAACAGCTGCCTGGCGCCCTCAAACAGCTCAGATGTGGTGCACGGTGAGGACCCACGCCAACACGCTGCCCCTAGGTGAATCGGGCACCATTAGAGTCGCAAAGACCAATTAAAAGGAGAGGAAAAACAGCCTTCCTTCTCCCAGGGCGCCCCGGCCAGCTGCTCCCTGCTCCCACCTCACTGGCCCCAGGGGCTGCTCCGGGCCCGGTTTCCAGCCCGGTTCCCTCCTGCGCCCGGCCACCTGCCTTTGACAGAGTCAATATTGACGCCCGAGAGGCCTCCCGCTCAGGCGAGTGAGGGCTGAGGGGGTGGAGGCGTGGGGAGAGGCAAACAGCTCCTGGATTTTCAACTCAATTGCTGCGAGGAGAGATGAGAAATTGCCTTTCTGACCCAAAACCGGAGTTCACAGCTGCACTTCATTACCGGTTTCTCCAGGAGGCCCTGGGAGAGGCTCGGCTCCAGAAGGGCTCACCTGAGAGCCGCAGCTGCCGCCTGCCTCTTTCATAAACACGTTGGTGGTTTCCTGCCCAGGGTTGCAGGGCCGGGGACGTGGGCGGCGTGGGGCGGGCTGCCAGCTGTGCCCCCGGAGCCCCCCCTCCATCGCTCCTGCCAGTTTGCATTAACTTGGCAGATGGAGGGAGGAAGAGATGCCAGATAAGCGTGCAGGAGGGAGAGGAAATGGCCTCAGGTCTGGGTCGGCTCTGCTCCCTTTAGAAGGGCCCAGAAGGTGAGGAGCACGTCTTCCCCCTGGGGTCCCACCTCACCTCTCTGTCTCATGTGCACACACAGGGCTAACAAGAGCATGACAGGTGACTGGCGCATGTCCAGGTACACAGTAGGTGCTCAGTAAGTGCTCTCTCCCCTCCTCACTTGCAGCTGCGCTCTCTGCTTTTGAAACACCACTGTTCAATATTTGGTCATCACTCAAAGAGCACAGGGCCCGGCACTCCGGGGTCCCCCACTCTGGCTGTACAGCAGAATCATCTGAGAGCTTCCAGAAAGGTCCCGAAGCTCGACTGTTCCTCAGAATCCCTAAGCTTTGGCCCAAGGATGTTTCCAGCGCTCCTGGGCAGCCGGAACACAGGTGAGGCTGCATGCTGTCTGGGGTCAGTGTCAGCTGACCCTTCATGTCTGCATATCCTTTTCCAGAGAAGGGGATGCAGGCGGGGCAGGCAGAGGAGCCCAGAGCCGGGTGCACTACTGGGAGGAGGCCGAGGGCTGATGGGCCCTCGCTGGCTGCCAGGTGCTTTCTTCTCAGCTCTGCTTCTCCCCCTGACATTAAGATTTGCATTCCTGCTGGGCACAGTGGCTCACGCCTGTAATCCCAGCACTTTGGGAGGCCGAGGCGGGTGGATCACGAGGTCAAGAGATCAAGACCATCCTGGTCAACATGGTGAAACCCCGTCTCTACTAAAAATACAAAAATTAGCTGGGCATGGTGGTGCGTGCCTGTAGTCCCAGCTACTCGGGAGGCTGAGGCAGGAGAATTGCCTGAACCCAGGAGGCGGAGGTTGCAGTGAGCCGAGATCGCGCCATTGCACTCCAGCCTGGGTAACAAGAGCGAAACTCCGTCTCAAAAAAAAAAAAAGATTTGCACTCCTGTTCCCTGCACTAAGCCACAGCAGGCCCTGAGGTAGCAGGAGGTGGCAGCGAGAAGCTGTGTGACTCCGGGAAAGTCACTTGAGCTCTCTGGACCTTTGCTGATGAGCCTGGAGACTGAGCCAGATGGCCTCCGAGCTGCGCCTAGAAGGCATCTCAGGCTTTGACCTCATGCCTAAAGGTGCAGATGGCTGCAGCTCACGGCCAGCCTTTCATTTCTTCTCAGTCTCCACTGCTGCATACCTGGGTGATCCTGTAAGTCCCGAGCCCCACAGAGCCTCGGTGGCCTCGTCTGGCGAGTGGGAAGATGCGACACCTCACAGGGTTGCTGTGAGGGTGAAATGAGGAAACAGGCGTGGAGCAGGCGCCTGGCCCGCGATGGCGACAGCTGGTGACAGCTGGTGTGTGTTGTGCACCTGCGTGAGCCACCTCCGCAGCCAACCAGCGTCCTCATCCTCATGGCACGGAACTGCCGCTGGTTCCTTTGGTTGCCCAGTTTTTCAGATGAGAAGATCGAAGTCCAGAGAGGTCATCTGTCCAAGGTCAAATAGTGGAGCTGGGACTTGAATTGTGAGTCCCAGCTCCTGGACACTACACGCTTATATGAGCCTTCTTTTGGTGGCTTCTCAGGGCTAATGGGACCTCAGAGTGGCCAGAACAGACAGTGTCCCAAGAAAGAATCCTTGTGGGGAAACAGGGCCCAGACCACGGAGGGCTGGGGGTGTGCATGCGCCTAACTGGTGCCTTCTTCCCTGCAGAGCGGGCAAGGTGGCCCGGCGTAGCCCTGGTTGCTGGGAGGGCCCACAGCATGGAGGCCCAGGAAGCAGCAGGGCAGAGCATGTGACTCGAGAGACCCAAGCAGGGTCACTGCCCTGGGCAGGCTGCTTTGTGTCCTGGCTCAACAAAGAGGCTCAGCGCAGGGTGTCTGTGTGGCGCGTTGGGCACCTGACAGTGTGCTGGAGGGCTGCTCGGAGGAGTTGGGCTGAAGAGGGTAGGGGAGTGGGCACAGACAGCAGGAGAAGGGTGTGTCCGAGCAGAGGGAAAAGAAGGCCAAATGGGGACAGCTGGAGTGGGCTGGGGGGCCCTGGGAGGAACCTTGGGGAGCACCAGTGAGGAAACTGAGCCTGAGACAGAGGCGCCAACCTGCCAATGCGCCTGGGAGGCCGCAGAACAGGATGCAGGCTACTGCCTCCCATGCCTGCTCTTCCCTGGCACCTGTTTCCCAGGGCTGAGCTCCAGTGCATGGTACGTCTCCCCGCCATACAGGCAGGGAACCGACTCGATGGCATTTACCGAGCCCCCTGTACACTGCAGGGGCCCAGCCCTGCCCCGGGCCACCCTCTGCTCCCAACTCCTACTGCTGTCCTTCCACACAAGCCTGGTCATCACAGAACCCAGAGCTAACAGCGGGCCCACCCGGGGCTCTTGGCAAACAGGAGTGCCACCAGCAATGCCAGGGGCTGTCGTCTGCCCATGCCTACCACATGCCAGGCTATGGTCCAAGAGTTTACAGCAGATCATCTCCTTTAGGCCTCTCAGCAGCACCATGAGGTTCAGTTCTGTTTCTATCCCTGCTTGACAAATGGGGAAACTGAGGCAGAGTGTTGCAGCCACTGCCCAAGGTCTCACAGCAGAGAGACCATGAGGTAATCAGGCCATCTGGTCCAAGAGCACCCATCTTTAACCAGTGAGCGGAGGACCCAGTAGGGAACTTGTTGTCCTGGGAAATACAGGTCCTCCAGGGAGCAGGCTCTGTCGTCCCGGATCTGACCCCAAAGCGCTCCCTGCCTGCCGGGATGCCAGGGCCAGGCAGGGCTCTCTGGAAGCAATACTACCAGTGAGGCTGCTGATGGCGCTGACAGCAGCTACTGTTTACAGAACGCTCACTGTGTGCGCCCAGGCACTCTTCCAAATGCTACACGAACAGCCATTACCCATGGAACCGCCCAAGCCTGTTAGGTAAATGCCATTATTTGCCCATTTCACAGACCGGGCACTGGCAGCACAGAGAGCTTAGGACACCCGCCTGAAGACACACAGCGACCAGGTGTCAGTACAGGGATGTGAAGTCATCAGCCTGACCCCATCAAGCTGCAAGGGGGGCCCCCAGCAGAAATCCCACAAGTGCAGCGCGGCTGCAGGGGCCAATGGGAGCAGGCCGGCCACACACCGGGGCGTCTGTGGGGAGCTGTCTCGCGCCAGGGGAGGGCTGCTGCTGCTGGCGTGCTCCCCGAGAGGCCAGGCCTTGCAAGAGAAGCAGAAATCTGTCGTTAACACAGTGCCAAACCCAAAGTGGCTGCTCCCAAACTGCAATCCAATAAAAGTGCGGCGTGTCTATTTATCATCCTCGGGGCTTTTTATCACAGTGCAGATGGCTGCTACCTTTGGAAGGCTCAGCAGCTCGCTGCCAGCCGCCCGCCACGCAAAGCTTAGCTCAACAGAATCTGGGCCTGCACCTGTGAGGGGCCTGGGGACCGGCTGCCCCCCAGCCTCGCTGTGCATGGCCGCCAGTGAGCACACTCAGGCAGTCCAGCCCACCTCTCCTGGGCCTCTCCCTGCCATGCCCAGGGCCTGTCTCCTGTGGGGAGCGGGGGTCACCTGAACAGCCAGCAGCACACCGCTCCTCCCCTGTGCTAGCCCCAGTGGCGGCCACACCTGGTGTCAGACCCTACCCCATGTGCAGCTGCTCCTGAGAGGGGAGAACAAGCAGCAAGGGACCCCATGGGGGGGTTCAGGTGCACGGCACCACATTGCCCAGTGCCAGGCAGCTCAGAACAAGGGGGCCCTGTGGGGTGCCACCAGCAATTCAGGCTGGAAGATACAGCTAGGGAAGATCAAGGGCAAGGCGTGCACAAGAGACAGCCCCCGCTCCCCTGCCTGAGTGTGGTGGGAAACCCAAGGCATAAAAAGCCTCGGCTGCTGCAGAGCTGGCGGCACACCTGGGCCTCCTGTGACAATGGTCAGCGATGCCCAGCCTCCGCTCCCACGCTGGAAATACTCACTTGGAGGCAGGAGGTGGGGAGGCACAGCCAGCGCCGCTGAAGGGGACACGGGAGGGACACCCCAGGGTCAGCGATGCCCAGCCTCCGGTCCCATGCTGGAAACACTCACTTGGAGGCAGGAGCGGGTGGTGAAGGGCAAGTTGGGGCCGGGACCCAGCACAGAGCTGGCACGAGAGGTCAGGCCTGTGCCAGGTGCTGGCTCCCACCCTGCCGGTCGGTCACAGGAGGCAGCTTTTCTCGCCACACAGAGCCTGGCTGGAGCGTGTGTGTACATATGTATGTGTGCACCAGTGTTTGGAGGGCTGGAGGATTTACCCCAACTGGCCGGCAGAGGTCCTGGGGATGGCTGCAACCAGCTACTGGGGCACGGCCAAGTTGGCAGGCCGTGACCTTTGCCCTCTGGACCATAACGCAGGAAACGGAACACCCAAGAAGCCCCTGTTCAGGGTTCCCCAGGCTGTCCCATGTCACCTCTCCAACTAAACGAGACTTGGCAGCTCTCTACGCCAGCGGCCTCCCGTGTCCTTCCTGCCATCTCTCTCACCTCCCTGGACACAGCCCCTCACGGCCTTTCGAGACTCTGTTCCCTGGTTGCCTTTGCTTATGTCGTTTGGGCTGCCTAGAAAGCACCCCCAAGCCGGGCACGGTGGCTCACGCCTGTCATCCCAGCACTTTGGGAGGCCAAGGCAGGCGGATCACGAGGTCAAGAGATGGAGACCATCCTGTCCAACATGGCGAAACCCCATCTCTACTAAAAATACAAAAATTAGCTGGGCGAGGTGGCGCGTGCCTGTAGTCCCAGCTACTCAGGAGGCTGGGGCAGGAGAATCACTTGAACTTGGGAGGCAGAGGTTGCAGTGAGCTGAGATTGCGCCACTGCACTCCAGCCTGGTGACAGAGCAAGACTGTCTCAAAAAAAAAAATAGCATCCCCCGCCAGCTCCCACCTTCCAGAACATGCCAACCCCCTTCATCACAGAAGCTCTCATGCAGGCTGGCCCGGGGCTTCTGCAGGTGTGTTCTGCGGCCACCACAGGTCACCAAAAGTGGGCACGATCTCAGCCTGCAGCAGAGCCAGGAGGTGAAGCTCTGAGAGGCTGGGGCATCCGGGCAGAGGGCACTGGCACCTTCCCGGCTGGGGCCCATCTGACTCCGAGGTCCCTCCCTCATCCAAATGTTAGGCCCCCTCAGGCGCAAGGACTCCCAGCAGGGAAGGCAGGCGGGTGGCGGTGAGGATGCACTGGCCCGAGGTCAGCCAGCGGGAGCCAGGCCAGGCTCTGGGCCATGCACTGCACTGCACTGCCTCTCGGTGCAGGGGCCAAAGGGAGAAGCAGGCGAGGCGGGCCTGGAGGGGGTGGTCAGGGCCTGGCGGGCACGGTGTGCCGGGGACAGCCCCTCATGGAGTGGACAGCCGGAAATGGGAGCTTCACTGGGCTGGCCAGTGTCCGCCACACATTCAGGTCCACCTGGAACCTCAGGCTAGGACCTTACTGGAAGGAGGATCTTCGTGGATGTCATCAATCCGAGATCTCGGATGAGATCACACCGCTGTAGGGTGGGCCCTGATCCAATGGCCGGTGTCCGTGTAAGAAGAGAAGACACGGAGCTCACAGGGAGGACGCCATGGGTGGACGGAGCCAGAGGGCAGGGTGATGCGGCCACAAGCCTCGGGACACCATGGGTCACCAGCAGCCACCAGGGCTCCAAAGGGGCAAGGACAGATTTCCTCCGGGGGCCTCCAGGAGGAATCGACCCCAGCAACACCGGAAGTCGGACTTCCGGCCTCCGGAACCGTGAGAGAACGCATTCCCGTGTTTTAAATGAAAGCAGTGGCGACAAGTTACTGCAGCCACTAATACGGGAGCTCCTGGGGCGGCCGCTGCCAAGCCCGGGGCCAGGGACTGCCTCCCTCTCCACCTGACGGGGCGCCTGGCCTGGGGCGTCTGGCGCACAATGCCACGTGGGTGCCCTCTGGGTCTGCAGCCGCAGGCACGAATCCTAACAGCAGTCACGTCACACCCATCTCCTGCCAAGAAATCCCAGTGACCCCTTGGCCAGACCCTAGATGCTGTGCACCTCCCAGCCTCAGTATACCCCATGCTTCCCAACACATCATCCCTCCAGCCTGCCTGAGGCTCCCCTCACTCTGTCCATTCATTCCTTCATTCATTCAACAAACGTTTGCCCACCACCTGATGGACACCCAGCGCTGGGCAGGACGCAGCAGGAAACAGGGGAGAAGTCTTCCCGCGTGGGCAGATGCTGAGACGGGACCAGGATGGTAAACAAGGAACAGTGCTGCAGCGACGGGGGACCCCACAATGGAATCAAAGCCAGTGACAGAGGCAGCACAGCGGCTATGCAAGGAGGCAGGGGCAGCAAAGGCCTCTCTGGGGAGGTGATACCTGAGCTCAGGCCTGAAACAAAGGCAGGAGTAAGTTCGGGGAATACTCAGTGGAAGGATCTCCAGGCCACCCACAACAGCAGGTGCAAAGGCCCTGGGGCACAAGCAGATCTGGCTAGTGGGGCTGCAGCGGGGCCCACGTGGAGGTGGAGACGAAGTTGGGGAAGGCCACTAGAGGCCAGAGCATGCGAGGCCTTTCGAGTTGGGATTTTATTCCAAGTGGCACAGGAAGCTGGGGGTTTTGGGGAGGGAAGCAAATGGGCTCTGGGATTTTTTTTGTTTTTGTTTTTGTTTTTTTGAGATGGAGTCTCTGTTGCCAGTCTGGAGTGCAGTGGTGCAATCTCGGCTCACCGCAACCTCCACCTCCAGGTTCAAGTGATTCTCCTGCCTCAGCCTCCTGAGTAGCTGGGATTACAGGCGTCCATCACCACGCCCAGCTAATTTTTGTATTTTTAGTAGAGACGGAGTTTCACCATGTTGGCCAGGATGGTCTCGATCTCCTGATCTCGTGATCCACCTGCCTTGGTCTCCAAAGTGCTGGGATTACAGGCGTGAGCCACCGCACCTGGCCTGGGCTCTGGGATGTTCTAAAATGGACCCTCTGGCTGCTGCCAGGAGAAAGCATTGTCGGGGTTAGAGGGGAGGCAGGGAGGCCGGGGGGAGCCCACTGCCGTCAGTCCTGGTGCCTTTTTCTGGTCCTTCCCTCTATCACAAGAGCCTTTCCTGGAAAACTCCTACACACCCCTCAAGACCCAGTTCAAATGTCCTCTGTTTTATTTGTTTTGTTTTGAGACAGAGTCTCAGTCTGACATCCAGCCTGGAGTGCAGCGGCAAGATCTTGGCTCACTGCAACTTTGCCTCCCAGGTTCAAGTGATTTCAGCCTCTCAAGTAGCTTTTACAGGCCCAAACCACCACACTCAGATAACTTTGGTATTAGTGGTAGAGATGAGGTTCCACCACGTTGGCCAGGCTGGTCTCCTGACCGCAGGTGATCACCC
The DNA here is from genome assembly GCA_028533165.1 of Leontopithecus rosalia. Classification (NCBI taxonomy): domain Eukaryota; kingdom Metazoa; phylum Chordata; class Mammalia; order Primates; family Cebidae; genus Leontopithecus; species Leontopithecus rosalia. The sequence goes on along the minus strand of JAPYYA010004071.1, from coordinate 1,874 downwards.
GCCTCAGCCTCCCTAAGTGCTGGGACTGCAGGTGCACAGGACGGCCCTCACCACAAAGGAGGGCCCAGCGATGCACAGGACAGCCCTCACCACAAAGGAGGGCCCAGCCCAAATGCCAACGGTGCTGAGGCTGAGAAGCCCCCCCCGCCTGTCCCCACTCTGCAGCCCCCCCAGAGTCCCCTGAAGTCCACGCCCTGATGTCACAGCACTGGGATCAGCTGCCGCCCATCCCCCTGCCAGCCCCTGGTTCCTCAGGTGTGGTGCAGCACATGCGTTGGCCTCCTGAGAGCTGGCTAGACGTGTGCAGCTTAGGCCCACCGAGGGTGGCCCGGGGCTCACATTGTCACGAGCCCCTGTGTGATAGGTGAGCACTCAGGCAGGACCATATCCTCGGGGAAGCTGGGCCGGGGCTGAGCCAGCTGGTCTCCCAGGGTGCAGATGTGGCCTGCCTAGTTTCACTGCAGCCCACGGTTTCCAAAGCTGCAGGAAAAGCTCCGAGGAAGGCCCCTCTCGGGGGACATACTCCAGGCCGTGCTGTGCCCCGTGGCGGTTCCTGGGGCCTCAGCACCACAGCTTACTAGACCCGAAAAACGCGAAAGCTGCAGAAAATGAGACCCGGTCAGATTAGCGTCCAGCCAATCAGTGACCACGGAGCCCAGCCAGGGTACCTGGTATGTCCCTCAGCAAAGTGAACCCCAGGTCCTCCCAGTGTCAGCCTAAGGCCAGCAGCTGGGCTCTCCCTGTGGGGTGGGTGTGAGAAAGAGGATGTCTGGGACTGGCCAGCTGCCAGTCTCCTGCTCCAGCAGCTTCATCTCAGACACATGTGAAACTTGTGGAACCCAAGGCAGCGCCTCCCCCAGATAGCAAGTGCTTATTCCAGCGGCTGGCCGTCTCTGGGTGGTGGAAGGAGCAATGTACAAGAAGTCCTGAGGCCTCAAGTCCAGGCTGGTGATTCGCTAGAGCAAGCTGTACCTGGAGCTGTCCTTCTCTGAGTGTCCTAAAGGTATTCCCCAGGCCCCAGCAAAGCAGAGGGCTGACTCCTGATCCCCACCTCCAAACCCCACTGATCCAGGTGCCCAGTCATGATGGGATTCGAGTCATCCATTCATTCACTGACTCGACAGACTACCACACCGGGTCCCGTGCTTGGCACTGGGGACATTTTGGAGAACAAGACCCGGGATGTCAATTTGCTTGGGGCTTAAACCTGAAGGGGCAAGTGTATGTCTGTGGATCTCTGCACACATCTGTGTGCTTGCAAATTCACGCGTGTGTATGCACATATGTAATCATGTGTCTGTGCATGAGCGTCTGTGTATACACGTGCACGCATGTATGTATCTATGGGTGTGGTGGTCTCTGTACATGTGTGCACATACGTGTTCGTGTGTGTGTTTGTGTGTGTGCATGCATGCATCATGCCTGTGGGTCTGTGATCTCTGCACACCTGTGTGTACACTCACTTTTGTGTGCATGTCTGTGTGTGTTGGGGAGAGTCTTCACCCGGTGAGGCGGGACCTGCAGGCCCAACAGAAGCCCACCCCCAACTGACACAGACTGGGAATTACAAAGCGCCTCAGCGTGGTGCCTGGTGTGTGTGTGTGTGTGTGTGTGTGTGTGGTGCCTGGTGTGTGTGTGTGTGATGTCTGGTGTGTGTGTGCCTGTGTGTGTGGGGGGGTGCCTGGTGTGTGTGTGTATGTGGTACCTGGTGTGTGTGCCTGTGTGTGTGTGTGTGGTGCCTGGTGTGTGTGGGTGTCTGGTGTGTGTATGTGGTGCCTGGTGTGTGTGTGCCTGTGTGTGTGGTGCCTGGTGTGTGTGTGCCTGTTTGTGTGTGTGGTGCCTGGTGTGTGTGTGGTGCCTGGTGTGTGTGTGTG
>JAPYYA010004070.1:0-12187 GCA_028533165.1 Leontopithecus rosalia | reverse complement strand
CTGGGTATATATCCAAAGGACTATAAATTGGTCTACCATAAGGACACATGCACACGAATGTTCATTGCAGCACTGTTTACAATAGCAAAGACCTGGAACCAACCCAAATGCCCATCGATGATAGACTGGACTGGGAAAATATGGTACATATACACCATGGAATATTATGCGGCAATCAAAAATCATGAGTTCATGTCCTTTGTAGGGACATGGATGAATCTGGAGAACATCATTCTCAGCAAACTGACACAAGAACAGAAAATGAAATACCGCATATTCTCACTCATAGGCAGGTGATGAACAATGAGAACACATGGACACAGGGAAGGGAGCACTACACACTGGGATCTATTGGAGGGAGCTGGGGAGGGACAGTGGGGGTGGGGAGCTGGGGAGAGATAGCATGGGGAGAAATGCCAAATGTGGGTGAAGGGGAGGAAGGCAGCAAAACACACTGCCACGTGTGTACCTATGCAACTATCTTGCATGTTTTACACATGTACCCCAAAACCTAAAATGCAACTAAAAAAAAAAGAAAGAAAGATCTAAAATCGACACCCTATCATCAAAAGTGAAAGAGCTACAGGAGCAAGACCAAAAAAACTCAAAAGCTAGCAGAAGACAAGAAATAACTAAGATCAGAGCAGAACTCAAGGAGATAGAGACACATAAAACCCATCAAAACTCAATAAATCCAGGAGCTGATTTTTTGTAAAGATCAACAAAATAGACAGACCACTGGCCAGATTAATCAAAAAGAAAAGGGAGAAGAATCAAATAGAGGCAATAAAAAATGATAAAGGGGATATCACCACAGATTCCACAGAAATACAAACTACCATCAGAGATTACTACAAACAATTCTATACACATAAATCAGTAAACCAGGAAGAAATGGACAAATTCCAGGACACCTGCACCCTCCCAAGCCTAAACCAGGAAGAAGACAAAACCTGAAAACACCAGTAACAGGGGCTGAAGTTGAGGCAGCAATTAATAGCCTACCCACCAAAAAAAACCCAGGCCCAGAAGTGTTCACAGCTGAATTCTACCAGATGTACAAAGAGGAGCTGGTAGCATTCCTTCTGAAACAATTCCAAACAATACAAAAAGAGGGAATCCTTCCCAAATCATTTTATAAGACCAACATCATCCTGATACCCAAACCTGGCAGAGACTCAACAAAAAAAAGGAAAACTTCAGCCTAATATCCATGATGAACATAGTTGCAAAAATCTTCAGTAAAATACTGGCAAACTGATTGCAACAGTACATCAAAAAGCTTATCCATCATGATCAAGGAGGCTTCATTCCAGGGATGCAAGGCTAGTTCAACATACACAAGTCTATAAGGGTTATCCACCACATAAACAGAACCAAAGACAAAAACCACATGATCATTTCAATAGATGCAGAGAAGGCCTTCAACAAAATTCAACAGCCCTTTATGCTAAAAAAGTCTCAATAAACTTGGTATCAAAGGAACATATCTCAAAAAAAAATAAAAGCTATTTATAACAGACCTACAGCCAATATCACACTGAATGGGCAAAAACTGAAAGCATTCCCTTTGAAATCCTGCACCGAAAAAGGATGCCCTCTCACCACTCCTATTCAATATAGTATTGGAAGTTCTGGCCAGAGCAATTAGGCAAGAAAAAAAATAAAGTGTGTTCAATTAGGAAAAGAGGAAATCAAATTGTCTCTATTTGCAGATGACATAATTGTATATTTCGAAGACCCTATCATCTCAGCCCAAAATCTCCTTAATTAAGCAATTAAGCCGAATTGCTTAATAAGCAATTTCGGCAAAGTCTCAGGATACAAAATCAATGTGCAGAAATCACAAGCATTTCTATACACCAATAACAGACTTAAAGAGAGCCAAATAAGAACAAACTGCCATTCATATTGCTACAAAGAGAATAAAATATCTTGGAATACAACAAAGGATGTAAAGGACCTCTTCAAGGAGAACTACAAACCACTGCTCAACAAAATAAGAGATAACACAAACAGATGTAGAAACATTCCATGCTCATGGTTAGGAACAATCAAAATCATGAAAATGATCATACTGCCGAGTAATTATAGATTCAATGCTATTCCCATCAAGCTACCAATGAACTTCACAGAACTGGAAAAAAACAACTTAAACTTCATATGGAAACAAACGGGAGCCTGCATAGCCAAGACAATCCTAAGCAAAAAGAACAAAGCCAGAGGCATCACACTACCTGATTTCAAACTATACTACATGGCTACAGTAATCAAAACAGCATGGTACTGGTCCCAAAACAGAGATATAGATCAATGGAACAGAACAGAGGCCCTGGAGGCAATGTCACACATCTACAAGCATCTGATCTTTGACAAACCTGACAAAAAAAAACAAGCAATGGGGAATGGATTCCCTGTTTAATAAATGGTGTTGGGAAAAACTGGCTAGCACTATGCAGAAAGCAGAAACTGGACCTCTTCTTGACCCCTTACACTAAAATTAACTCCAGATAGATTAAAAACTTAAACATAAGACCTAACACCATAAAAACACTAGAAGAAAACCTAGGCAAAACCATTCAAAACACAGGCATAGGAAAGACTTCATGACTAAAACACCAAAATCATTGGCAACAAAAGCCAAAATAGACAAATGGGATCTAGTTAAACTCCAGAGCTTCTGTACAGCAAAAGAAACAATCATTAGAGTGAACCAGCAACCAACAGAATGGGAAAAAAATTTTGCAATCTACCCATCTGACAAAGGGCTAATATCCAGAATCTACTAAGAACTAAAACAGATTTACAAGGAAAAGAAACAAACCCATGCAAAAGTGGGCAAAGGATATGAACAGACACTTTTCAAAAGAAGACATATGTGAGGCCAACAAACATGAAAAAATGCTCATCATCACTGATTATTAGAGAAACGCAAATCAAAATCACATTGATATACCACCTCATCATGGTTAGAATGGTGATCCTTAAAAAATCTGGAGACAACAGATGCTGGAGAGGATGTGGAGAAATAGGAACACTTTTACACTGCGGGTGGGAGTGTAAATTAGTTCAACCATTGTGGAAGAGAGCGTGGTGCTTCCTCAAGGACTTAGAAATAGAAATTCCATTTGATGCAGGAATCCCATTACTGGGTACATACCCAAAGGATTATAAATCATTCTATTATAAAGGCACATGCACATGTATGTTCACAGTGGCTCTGTTTACAATAGCAAAGACCTGGAACCAACCCAAATGCCCATTGACAATAGACTGAACAAAGAAAATGTGGCACATATTCACCATGGAATACTATGCAGCCATAAAAATGATGAGTTCGTGTCCTTTGTAGGGACATGGATGAATCTGGAAACCATAATTCCTAGCAAACTGACACAATAACAGAAAATCTAACACTGCATGTTCTCACTCACAGGCAGGTGTTGAACAATGAGAACACATGGACACAGGGAGGGAAGCATCACACACTGGGGTCTGTTGGGGGAAGCCAAAGGAGGGACAGAGGAGGGGTGGGGAAGTCAGGGAGGGATAACATGGGGAGAAATGCCAGATGTAGGTGAGATGGGGATGGAGGCAGCAAACCAAATTGCCATATGTGTACCTATGCAACAATCCTGCATGATCTGCACATGTACCCCAGAACCTAAAGTACAATAAATTTTTTTAAAAAAAGAAAGAAAGAGAGAAAGAAATCAAGCCTTGGTTCTGTTATTTGGCAGCTAGGTAACCTTGGGCATGTCAATTAATCTGCCTTGCCCTAGATTTCTTCATCTATAACATAGAGACACAAAATCTACCTCAAAAGGTTGGTGTGGGGACTAAACTAAATTTTAATGTGAAAAAAAATAGGTACTCAATAAATAAGTGTTCCCTTCACATTTCCTCCTAGTCTAGGAGAAAGAGCCATCTTGAAATCACTGACCTAATTGAGCTGATGTCTGTAAAATGAAAATCCAGGCCCTTTTTTTTTTAAATAATCAGTCTTCTAACAATGAACTGGCTTTACCCCTTTTCTAGCTTTACCGGATTCAAATCCAGGCTGTCTCTAAGCAGAACATGAAACTGAGTTAAAGACTAACATCTTATCACATCCATAGGATTGAGCTATAAACTGAAACTTTTATCATCAGATTTCAAATAAGAAAACTCTGCTGGTATTCCTCCATGTTAAATAAATTCCATGCACACATTTTGGAATTGTTAAAGCTAAAAATCTGTAACTATTACATAGCCCAAAACTTCCTAGAGTTTTTAAGCTAGAATTCAGATGTTAGAGAACAGCACCTGGTGGCAAGTTGTGATACTGCAGTCCACTGAGTCATTTGAGAAGTCAAACCATCGTGGCCAGTGAAAATTCCAGTGGCCCAGAAGTAGTTCTACATTCGGAAAGCAATCCTCCTTCCCATCTCTCTGTCACACCACCCCCATACCCCAGCTAATCACCAAGACCCATCAACTTGCCTCCCAAGCAGCTCACAGAGTCTTCCATGTTTCATCCCCATGTTCACTGCCCCAGTACAGGCCACCATCTTTCATTGCCTGGATTCCAGGAACGGCCTCCTAGGTGACTTCCCAGATTCCAACCTAGGCTTACACAGCAACCACGTGGTCCTTCTTCTACAGCACCATTATGATCATGTCATTCCTTGTCCAGTAGTTTCTTGATGCCTTCAGAATAAAGAGGTAAATATTTTATTACAGAATTACCAGATTCTTCTCTTCACCATGGGGCCCTTCTTCCCTCCCAGCATCATCTCTCTACATGGCCCCCTCCACTCAGTGTTGCTCAGCTCCCCTGTCATGTCACAGATCCCACCGTATTGCTCTTACCTCCCTGCCTTCATACTGTGTTCCCATTGCCAGGAGCCTCTTCACCCGTGTTCTACTCTTCCATTTAATTCTTACTCATCTTTCAAGTTCAGCTTAGCTTTCATTCCTCTGGGAAGATTCTTTTGACCACTTTAAATGGATTAGCTTCCCTTGCTCTAAATTCATGCAGCTACTGCTCTGCCCCTATCAAAGCAGTGGTTTAATTGTCTGCCAGCCCTCCTTCTGGACTGTAAGCTTTGTGAAGACAAGACTCATGACTGTTTTGTTCATCCTTCTAAATTCAACACTTAACGTAGTACCTCAGTAGGAACTTAATATTTGTTAAAGTATTGGTTGGAATTGAAATATAGTATATATTCCATTGGACCATATAAAATAGCCTTCTTTAAGGTCAAAACTGTCAACTATTGGCAATTATATGTGTGAAGCTAATAGTTACTACCACTATGGGAGAAGAAATGTGTCTTAACAATTGATATATATTACTAGATAATCAATAAATGTCTTTTTTAAAAGTATAATCTTCTTGATTTTCACTGAAATTTTCCTAGCCATAGACACAGTTAGAAACCCATTAATTCAGAAAATGACCTTCAAAAGGAAAACTCAAAGACCTGTGCCAGCGGATCTTTAAAAACACAACAGACCATCAAAAGTTAACTTTCTGACCTTGGAGAGTGTTTTGGCTGATAAATAACTTACTGACCTCATCATGCCAAAGTGCTAATCATCCTCTGGACATGCATGCAAGGGAGCTAAATCTAGAACATTTTCCATTCTGCCAAATACTCACTGTAGCTGTTATATTATCCATCATTCAACATTTCCCACAAGTGGACATTGCCACTCATTGTAAACAGCCCCAAAACTCTTGCCTTCATTTTAAAAGAGCAGTTCCAAAAAAGCAAGAAGCTAGTTAAATAAACGCATCTGTGCTTCCACTGGAATCTGCTCATACTTTCCAATAAACATGTTCAGTGAGATAGAACGGAATGGTGGGCTCCAGGACTAAAGGAAATCTGCCAAGCAGATGTTGCTTTTGTGCAGTTGACTATCCCTTAAAAGCTTCATATAAGACTAACTGAAAGCAGGAGGCAAGGGTAGAGAGGTAATTTTCTTTAGTCTGTTTAGTGCTTTCTCTACTTTTATGTGAAGAGATAGCCTGATTTAATTTCCAGGTGCAATGGATTCCTTGCAAGCATTCAGTGATTTGAATAGTTTATGTATTAAACATTCCATATAAAAAATTCCATACAAGAGCTGGGTGCAGTGGCACATGCCTGCAGTCCGAGCTACTCAGGAGGTTGAAGTAGGAGGCTTGCTTGAGCCCAGGAGTTCAAATCCAGCTTCAGCAACATAGCAAGATCCCATTTCTTTAAAAAGTAAATAAATAAAAATAATGTGTTCTTGCCGAAATACACTGACTTGCTACTTCTACTTATTACTATTCTGGCTCAGAATGTCCTTTCTTATTTAACCTTTGTTTTCTGAATCTTATTGGCTCCCCAATAACTATATTTTATGCTAAAACTTCTCCCATTTTCGTCTCAGCTAGATGTGATTTGAGGCAGAGTTTAGAAAATCCATTTCCCTACAGTTTGTTCTTGTTTATTTGAGGATGACATTTTAAATGCAACTTTAAATTTAGTAGTTTTGCCTCTTGTTAAATTTTTTTCTTTAGAAAAAAGTGAAAAGTTTAAATCAATTTCCCACTGAATGCTAAGCTAAAGATCCACAAATGTCTTGATTCTCTCTTCTCTTGTAGTTATCTCTCCTAATGTGAATATACAGTGTTTGAGGCAGGGAGAAATTTATCTTCCTCCAATGTATTAATTTGGTATCTGTTTAAGACCTAGGCAAAACTATAATAGGTGGTTTAGAAATAGGCATGTTTCAGAAATCAAAATGCATAGTTGAAGAACATGGAATAATTTTGGTATAAAAAAATAATCTATTCAATTATTACAATACAATTTCAGGATAGTGGAAAGAGAAGTTGATTTGAGTCAAAAAACATGGGTCGAAGCCATGACTCTCCATTTACCTGCTGTGTAGCTCTGAGCAAGTCTCTTAAACGCTCTGACAAGGTCTCCCTGCTCATGGCAGTAAAGATTAATGTGATCTTTGATGCTGTATAGAAATATAATATAATAAATGTCACATTTATTTTTCTTCATTTTCCCAAATCTAATTATATCTGATCCTCTCCCTGTCATGGACACCAGTGGTGGCCAGCACAACATCCACTCCAATGTCCTCTGTAGCCAAACCTTGATTTTTTTTTTAGATGCCCATCATTTGCCATCCCAGCTCTAGCCCAGGTGAGTGAATCCTGAGTGGTCCCAACAGAGCACCTTGTCAGAAGGGGGATGGGGTGCAGTTCTGGCCTGAGACACACAGGAAAGCAGGAAGCTTCCATCTTTCAAGGAGACACAGAAGATGGTCTGTTCTCCATTGGATACAGGCATCTCTAGATGTGAAACCAAGACAGCAACTTAAAACCACAGCCTGAAGGACCATAGCCTGAAGACAAGACCAATCAGTTGAAGATGGCAGAGAAGAAAGAGAGAAGAATCTAGGTGACGGAATTTTTAAGCCACAGTGTTAACCAATTCTTTAGCCCCCTACCTTTGCACGTTGTGTGCTCTACAATAACAGAGTCTCATTATTAAGCCAGCTGAACCCAAGCTTTTGCTATTTGTAACTAAAAGCATCCTAATTGCTACATACCCCAGCCCTCCAAGTTTGGCCAGAAGTCCAATACCAATCATTTTTCAGAATCCTCTACCTTTGGATCAGAGAAGAATCCTTGGGCTTATCAGGTCACCACTGCTGTGACTCCTTCCCAGGCCCTTGAGAGTCATTCAAGAGTGGCCAGCTCCACTGACATCTTTGTACCCTCTGTACCAAGTTTGGCCAAAGGGATGATCACTGAGATTCTTAAGGTCTTGGTCTAAAAAGTAACCTAAATAGTCATTTCTATGTGTGGCAGGCAAAATTTTGACTCCAAGATCTTTACCTCCTTGTGTTACACCTGTGTGCTACATTATATGGCAAAAGGGTCTTTACAGATAAACTTAAGGTTGTAAACCTTAAAATAGGGAGATTATCCTGGATTACCCAGTGGCACCAATGTTTCACATGAGCCCTTAAAAATGAAAGAGGAAGGCAGAGCAGTTCATCAGAGATGAGGTGGAAAAAGAGGCAGGAAAGATTCAAAACCTGAGAGGGACTAGCCCCGCCATTGCTGGCTTTGAAGATGGAGGCAAAGGACCAGGAGCCATGAAATGCAGGTAGCCTCTGAAAGCTAACAGCCTTCAGATGGCAACCAGCAAAGAATTGGGGACTTCAGTCCTACAATCACAAGGAATTCAATTCTGCCTATAATAAGAATGAGCAAGGAAATAGATTCTCCCCTAGAGTCTCCAGAAAGGAAAGCAGCCCTCCCAACACCTTGATTTTAGCCTGATGAGCCTCAGGTGAGCCTGCTAGACTTCTAGCATACAGAACGGTAGGGTAACAAATTTGTATTGTTTTAAGTCATTGAGTTTACAGTAATCTATTCTAAGCATCAATAGAAAACTAATACACTACACAAGGTTCTGCCACATCTGGTTGCCCTGCTCTGGAAGGCTCAGGTCTCTGTCACCCTCAGAATCTCCAACCCTCCATTCCTCCTTATGCTGTGGGGGATCAAACCACACACAAGCCATTTTCCTTCTCTACCTTTGAGATATAAAACCTCCAAATACCCTACAGTCACAAATAATTACACACACCCACATACTCACACAAACACACTGACCTCCCAGATTCAAAACAGAGTGACAGGGTTGCCTTCCCTCTGCCAGACCAATATCCTCCCTCCAAAACACACCTCAAAATTAAAACTATTATCTCTTTCCCTGGAAACTAGGAAAGAAACAGAAAAACAAAAGAAAACAAAACAAAAGGCCACATTTTTCTAAATTAACTATGGAAATACCATTCATGATCTTCTGTAATTCTTGATATTAAAGGTTCTATGAAATTTTTCTTCTTTATAAAGAACACATAATACTGTTGGGAATTCCATCTGTGAAAAATTATCATGTATTTCTTTTCAGACTCAGAGAAACAGTTAGAACCATTAAGTATGTTAGCTTGACTTTGAATAAACACAGTAAATCCTGGCACCCAACGTAATTTTTACATTTTTCTTCTATCCCTTCTTACTGAAAAAAAAAAGGAAAAAGAAAAAGCAACAGTAAAAAAAAAATCTGACTGCCTTACAATATCTTCTGGTGCTATTTTTTACACTCTCCACAAGTGCAATGGGCTTTATGATATTAGCCTGACCATATTCAAATTAGGTTGGCCCATTGGTTGCTTTTCAGTGATCTTTACTGTTTTCACATTTTTCTGCATGTGACCAAGCTAATCAGTATCTATGACAGTAAAGACTCCAGTCACCAATTGATTTCTGTTTATGTATACACTTACACACAACACACACAAACGGGCATATATCTGATGGTTATAATATATATAATACTGCTTATTTGGGCATACTGATGTTAAAATATAATATATATATGTGTAATCTACCTATATTGCTATTATGAGTAAATATTATTTGCACATCTAATACTGATCTTATTTATGCATTACCTGTGTTTTCCCAAGCCTGGTCTGAAAGGTAAAAATAAGATCGCATTAAAGAGAACAGCATTTCTCTGATTTTCTCTTCACACACTATTGTAGTCCCTCCACTTCCCCTTGGTGTCTTCCCAGCTGTTTCCAGGAGCCATGGAGATGTCCTGTGTGTTCCCAGGAGCTCAGGCCTCTCAGTGGCCATGTAGTAATAACTGAGGCTGAGGCTCCCAAGACTCATGGAAGGAGCCTTGTGATTGTTGCTGGTGTCAAGCTCCCACTGTGCTCCTCAGAGTCACTTGGCCAATACCACAGCCCTTAATGCTACCCTCCTGGGCCAAAGCTACTGCAGATTCTAACTGCAGCATGATGCTAGGTCAATGGTGCCCTAACACAGAAGCACCATCTGCATCCCTGTCACATTAAGATGTGGCCACTTTGGGTTGAGTGTCTAATACCACGGTCTCCAAAGCAGTGTTCCCAGGTCCTCCTGGTATCGTCCAAATTCTTTAATGAATTCTAATTTCAGGTTCTCCTTCCAAGAACACAGTTCACAGTGGGGCAGAGGGCAATCTGAGCGACAGATCGAAAACTGGATTGTCAGCATTTTTTAAATGTCTTAACCACAGAAAACTTAATTTAAATAAAATATTTGTATATACAATATGATTGGCTAATTGAACATTAATTGTATTTGTAATAAAAATAATAAATAAAATATTTTAGGAAACCCCAAAGAGATCTGCCTGCCTGGAACTTTTTTTTTTTTTTTTTTTTTTGAGACAAAATCTTGCTCTGTCACCCAGGCTGGAGCTCACTACAGCCTCAACCTCCTGGGCTCAAGCAGTCTTCCCACCTCAGCCTCCCAAGTACCTGGGGTTGCAGACATGTGCCACCACACCCAGATAATTTTTTATTTTTTATAGAGACTGGGTTTTACCATTTTGCTCAGGCTGGTCTCCAACTCCTAGGCTCAAGCAATCTTCCCACCTCAGCCTCCCAAAATGCTGATATTACAGCTGTGAGTCACTGCACCCAGCCTGGAATTTTCATATTGCACTAAAATTGTGTGCCTGACTCCCTGTTCCCTTGGGTTGAGTTCTTTCTCATGGGGCTCCACAGTTTCTGCTGCTAACAGGGTCATTCCCTAATTTGTTCAACAAATATTTAGGGCCCATCAGGAGTCAGGCACTATGCTGACTCTGTACAGTGATTTTAAAAAAATATGGGCTCAGATAGCTCTGGCTCCATGACTCAGCAGTGCCCTACATATGTTTAAACCCTGGGGTGAGGGAGAGAACCTAGGACTCAAGCTGGAACCATGGAAGGAGAAAGAAAGGCAGAAACAAGAAAATAGAGAAGATTTTCAAATATATGATGGCAGAATATAGGCATATCAAGAGAGATACATGGAGCTTGCTGTGTTTATATGTATTTAGATGTTCAGAATTACATTTTTATTTGTGCTCTAGGTACATAAACCATGCTACAAGCAGCATGAGCATTGGTAGTGGGACTTACGAGCTAAGCAAAAGCTTACCACCCCATTAACTTCATGTTATAATCTTGTAAATAAGCTGTATAACTTTGAGCAAATTTATTAACTCTTTGCTTCAAACTTTATATGAATTATTGTTTGCAGACATAGAAGTCACATCCACATATCTTGTAAAGTTTTAGGAATACAGATGAGGAGGTGAAAGAGACAGCAAGCCTTCCATTGTAATTGGGTGGAGTTTGTCTGTATGGTTGTATTTTTGGACTTGTGACTTTCTGAGCTTGCTTTAATCATTCCCCTCATGTCCAATATATTTATTTCTTCCCATGTATTATCCAGACTCTAGAATAAGTCCTGTATGGCTAAAAAAATAATAAAACCCCCAAAATATCCATGTCCTAATAGTTAGACTCTGTTAATACATTACCTGTGACAAAAGAGACTTTGCAGATGTGATTAAGAATCTTGAGAACAATGGCCCAGAGAACAATCCAAGATGGCCGATCGCTAACATCTCAGTATTGCAGCTCGCAGTGAAAGCGCACAGAACTAGAGGACGCCACACTTTCAGACAAATTCCAGTCGCTCAGGAGCAGAAGATTCCCAGTGGAGGAGCCACGCGGGTTGCCGGCATGACTCTTGCGGCTGGCGCAGCGGTTTTGCCGGCACCTTGGCGCGGCAGTGCTCGGAGCAGAGTAGGCGGGGCTGGCTCCCTTTCTGACCGAGGTTTGGAGGAGCCACACGGGTCCCCAGCGCGACTCCTGAGGCCAGCACAGCGGTTTTGCCAGCACCTCAGTGCAGCAGCTCTTGGCACAGAGTGAAAGGGACTGGTTCCCCTTCTGACCGAGGTTTGGAGCTCCGGGAAGGCAGAGTCGCCTATTACGGACACAAGAAGGAAGCCAGACAGGAGAAGCCTGGGCAGAAAAACACCATCAGTCTTAACGCTGCTGTTCTGGCCCTGGGAACTAACAACTTGGACATCCACTCAAGAGACCTAATCTGAAAGTTGGTAATTTCAAAGACGACAGGAGGATAAATTTACAATGATGGGAAGAAACCAGCGTAAAAAGGCTGAGAATACTCAAAATCAGAACCCCTCTCCCTCTAAAGATGATCACAGTTCCTCATCAACAATGGAACAAGGCTTGATGGAGAACAAGCGCATCCCAATAACAGAATCAGGCTTCAGGGTATGGATAATAAGAA
>JAPYYA010004069.1:0-12188 GCA_028533165.1 Leontopithecus rosalia | reverse complement strand
GACAGAAAATTAATAAGGATATCCAGGACTTGAATTCAGATCCAGAACAAGTAAACTTAATAAATATATATAGCGCTCTCCACTTTAAATACACAAAATATACATTCTCCACTTTCAATACACAAAATATTGATCAGCCATTATTAATAACCATTCTTAGAATTAAGCAATATTCCTGTTCTCTCTCCCTCTTTTTCTTCCTCTTTCTTCCTCTCCTCTCTCCTCCTCTTAAAAAAAAATATTTTAAAGGAATTTTCATTTAATATGTTTACAATATTTCATTAGCATAGATTAATATATTGTGTCTTCTGAGTTCATAACTAGATAAAAGACAAATATTTTTCTACTTTGTAACTTTTTTAAAAAATATGCAAATTGGGATGGAATTCATTAGAAGGGCTTAAAGCTTTCTCTGGGATTTTAGCTACTTGTCTAGATATAGCTTTTATTACTGCACTTGAAATAAAATAAACTTTTATCATTTTGAAATTTTTTTTGTACTAAACATTTGTGCATCTTCTTAAAATTTGAAGGTTTATATTTCATAACAGACACAATTTTTGAAAAATCTTTGATGGGGACTATGAAAAGCTTTGGGATATGCAAAATTTAATATAAATGTAAACACTTGTAAAATATAATGGCAATTTATATCCATTCCTATATTTATTCCTGTAAAGAAAAAAATAACATCAAAACACACTATACCTTGAATACCTTTTCTGACTAGTGAAGTTTACTTCTAATTATCTCTAATATAGTTTTAGATGTCATAAATACTTGGTAAAAATGATAAGGCCTTACTAACATGAGACTTCATTCTAGCTATGTGTAAATGAAATTCTTCCTGCCTGAGAGACAAAAGAGTATGTATATATTTGTTCTAAAATGTGATATATGTATGAATTAATTGAATTAAAAATCAAGCATTATAATTTTTCTGCTTTTGTTGACAATTTGATAAGTATCAACTACAATAAAAAAAGGTTTATTTTCATGGTTAGTGTCAGAAAATAAGATCTATCAATATGTTTTAGAGAGTTATTACTAAACTCATTTAGAATTTGTCTATATGACAATATACATGCAAAAATAAAATCTGGCTTTTGCTCAGTTGCCAGAGTTTCTAGCTTTTAGAATAATAAATACTTGGAAATGCTGAAACCTTCATGTAATATTTTACTTTAAAAAATCTTGAAAATTATTCTTGTTACTCTCTCCTTTTCAGAAACCTTCAATTAATTATCAAAATATTTGGTAAAGGATACTTAATAATATAAGAAGTAGGCCGGGCACGGTGTCTCATGCCTGTAATCCTAGCACTTTGGGAGGCTGAGGCGGGTGGATCACGAGGTCAAGAGATCGAGACCATCCAGGATAACATGGTGAAACCCTGTCTCTACTAAAGATACAAAAATTAGCTGGGCATGGTGGCACATGCCTGTAATCCCAGCTACTCAGGAGGCTGAGGCAGGAGAATTGCCTGAACCCGGGAGGCGGAGGTTGCGGTGAGCCGAGATCGCTCCATTGCACTCCCGCCTGGGTAACAAGAGCGAAACTCCATCTCAAAAAAAAAAAAAAAAAAAGTATGTAACTTCTTATGGTAAGAAGTATGGTAAGAAACAGCTCAGGAAGTGGGACATATATTTGGCTTGTACAAACCTTGGTACACATTGATAACTTTGTGTGGCATCTTAAATAACAGGTAACCATTTTATACAAATATGTAAATCTTACCAAGGAACAAGTTATTTTAAGTCTTAAACAATAGATAAACAAAATGTACTGGTTTGTTTCCACAATGGAGTTCAGTCTTTTTCTGCAAGTATAGAACCCCAAAATTTTAGAGACTAGAGAGACCACGATTTCATGCATAGCAAAGTTTCTCAGATATTTGGATTACACAGACATCTCATGTACTCCATAAATATATATACCTACTGTGTACACACAATAATTAAAATAAAAGAATAGCAGCCACAACAATCAAGTTAGAAGAAAACAAAGAGTGATAATTTGTTCATGGATTCAGGCACATTTAAAAGAAAATATCTATATTCTGCAACATAACTTAATGTTAGAAAACTTATTTAAAACCTCAGTACTACTGCTTACACTAATATTAACACAACCACAGAATGAAGGATGATATAGGAAATACATTTTATTATTTTATTTTTTTCAACTTTTATTTTAGAATCAGGACTTACATGATGTACAGGTTTGTTTTAAGGGCATGGTGCTGAGGTTTGGGGTAAGAATTAATGTTACCCAGGCAATGCGTGTACTACCTAATATGTAGTTTTTCAATCCTTGCCACCCTCTTTGCCTCCACTCTCTTGTATACTCCAGTGTCTATTGTTTGCAATCTTAATGACTATGTACCCATTGTTTAGCTCTCACTTATAAGTGAGAACATGTAGTATTTGTTTTTCCATTTCTGTGTTATTTTGCTTAGGATTATGGTCTTTACCTGCACCACATGTTTTTATAGCTGTGTAGTGTTCCACAGTGTGTATTGACCACATTTTCTTTAATCCACCATTGATAGGCACCTGGGTTGTTCCATGTCAATGCTATTGTGAATAGTACTGGGATGAACGTACAGGAACACGTGTCTTTTTGGTAGAAAGATTTCTTTTCCTTTGAGTACATACCCAGTAACGGAATTGTTGTGTCAAATCGTAGTTCAATTCTTAGTTCTTTGAGAAATCTCCATTTTAACTTTCTAAAATGTTTTACCGTATATTTGCCTCCTTCCTCTATTGTTCATAATAGAACCCTTTACATGTCCTACAATTTCCTGCACAGTCTGGCCCCTGCTCTCTTATCCAGTATTTCACTCACCTTGCTTTTTACCCTAAAGCCTCCCTGATTTTCTTATGGTCACCAGAAAGCAGTAGAATAGTAGGGCAAACAAAGATCAGGGATCACAAGATAATATTACATTGAACTGTTAAAAAATATTAAGATTTATTTTAATGTTCACCTACAAAATTATAGAAGTAGATTTCATTGAGATTTCTAACAAGAATTCCTTCCTTGATACCCTATCAGTGGTGAGCCCCTATAGAAAGTAGAGGAGTTCTTCTGAGAAGCATGTAGGCACTTACAAACGTGTACTTCTAGATGAGCTCATCCTTTGTAATAGTCAAGGTTTCAGAGATTAACAGAATCAAATGGATATCTTTATATATCTCTATCTCTATCTACCTATCAATCATTTATTATAAGGAATTGGCTTAAGTTATTATGGAGACTAAGAAGTTCCATGATCTTGAACTTGATTAAAGACATAAGTTAATACCTGCAGTTATAAAATTCCTAGGAAAAAACATTGGTGAAAAGCTCCTTGACATGAGTCATAGAAGTTAATTTTAAGGATATGACATCAAAGGCATAGGCAAAAAAAAAAGCAAACATAAACAAGTGGGGTTACATCAAACTAAAAAACTTTTTCGTGGCAAAGGAAATGATAAAATGAAGAACAATTAACAGTATGGGACAAAATATTGACAATATTTCCATATATCTGGTTAGGTGTTAATATCTAAGATATATTAAAAAAAGCGCAACTCAGTAGTCAAACAAAAATAAATAATCCAATTTTAAGTGAGCAAAGGACTTGAATAGACAGTTTCCAAAGAAGACATACATATGGACAACAGGTACATGAAAAGGTGCTCAACATCACTAATGATCAGGGAAATGCAAATCAAAATCCCAATGAGTTTGACCTGTTAGAATGACTACATTCAAAAAGACAAGTAATAACAAGTGTCGTTGAGGATGTTGAGAAAAGGAAAACCTGTACACTGTTGGTGAGAATGTAAATTAGTACAAATAGCATGAAGTTTCTTCAAAAACTTAAAATTAGTTTTACATGTGACCCAGAAATCTCACTTCTGTGTATATATCCAAAGGAAATAAAATGAGTATGTTGAAGAGATACCTGCACTCTCGTTCCAGTATTATGCACAATAGCCAAGATGTGAAAACAACCTGAAGTGTTTGTTGACGGATAAACAACTTAAATGTGGTATGTGTGTATTTTTGTGTGCCTGTGTGTGTGTATACAAACGACTGGGAAGATTATTCAGCTATAAACAAGAAGGAAATCCTGCCATCTGCATCATCATGGATAGATCTGGAGGACATTTTGCTAAGTGAAATGTCAGAGAAAGACAAAGTATGATCCCACTGATATGTGGATTCTAAAAGATTCAAACTTGGAAATGATTAGTCGAACGGTGGTTGCCAAAGTCTGGGAGGTGGAGGAAATGGGGACATGTTGGTAAAAAGGGGACAGACTTCCAGTCGTAAGATGAATAAGCTTTGAAAATCTAACATTCAGTATGGTGACTATACTTAATTATATCGTATCATATACTTGTGTACTGGAAATTTGTTATGTGAGTAGCTCTTAGGTGTCCTTATATGGACACACAGACACATACACACACACACACACACACACACACACACACATGCACATCCCAAATAGTAAAATAGCGTAGTGATTGATATGTTAGTTTTTTGTGGTAATCATTTCACAGTGTATGTGTATGTAAATCACTGCATTGTACATCTTGAATATAAAAAATTTTTATTAGCCAATTATATCTCAATAAAGCTGAAAAAACATTTTAAAAATGAAACAAATCCTCATTAGTTTGCCAGAAAATGATAACTTACCAGGCAATTTTTAACAAAATGTTTGCCTACTGGCTAGATGGGTTAAAACACAATCATAATTTGGTAAGTTTAATCATTCAATTTTGTTATTTAAATTTGCTTCGTTTGTGTACTATTTTTTAAGAGTTATGAATACATTTTTTTTAATTGCAGGAGTCCTGAGACTCCTGGGATTCGAAGGCACACATAGGATAAATAGGCTCCACCCTGTTTTCTTGGAGAGGTTAACAATATTTAATCCAGAATTTTTTGGAGTACATACAGGTGTTCTTTTAAAAAGAGTTTAGCAGTCAAATGAATTTGAGAGACTCAAACTCACTGTGGTTTAAGCAAAGTTAAACATTATTGCACGGTCTTTCAGAGTCTTTAATCTGATAAATGCCTGTGACATTCCAAGTGGGGCTGTAAGTAAAGGCTGCCTTCAAAACTTTCACACAGGGAACTACAAGGTAAGGGCCCTAGGAAGGGGTGAGGAGGCAAAAGGACAAGGAGGTTGGATAGGGACCTGGATAGGGGACTGCTTATGGGACTATATTTTCCAAAAACACTGAACTATAGAATGCTTTTTGATGGAAATAGTAATAACATAACAGAACACACAGGCACAGGTGAAAAATGAAAAGCAACATTTCTCCCAAAGGGAAAGGGAAACTTCCCATGCCCTCAGGGGTAGAGGAGGGGAATCAATGTTTTGAGCTCTTTTTAAGCATCACATTAACTTTTTTACAACCACTGGGCTTCGAACAATAGAGATTTAGGATACAAAGGGGTCCAACACTTGGCTTTCTAGGAGTGTGATCCAAGAATGTCAGGTCACCTGCAACACCTGTGCAGGTACCGAAAGAGAGAGAGAGACAGAGAGAGAGAGACAGAGAGAGAGAGACAGAGAGAGAGAGAGAGATAGAGAGAGAGAGAGAGCCCTTTGCAGAAGGCCAGCATGTCCCTGGAAAGTGGTATGAGAAGGAGTCATTACAGGGTCCACAAATCCATACGTGCTTCAGGCATCATCCATGACCCTCATACATGGCCTGTCTCATAGTGATTTGCACCACTCTATCTCAAACAGATAAATGCTGCTGTGATTGATAAAGTACAATTAATGTAAACATCTTGCTGAATTCACAGTAACAGTCCCTCTTATCCATGGATAAGAGTAGAACTAATATTATGTGTAGGTCCTCAAGCTTCAAATTTTTAAATGAGCAGTGTAAAAATGGTTCATAAAATAGAAAATATCAAAAGATATAAAATAAAATTATCTATCATTTATATCTGTAAAATTATTTCCTTTTTCGTCCTATACTAAAAGTCTGGATAATTCTTGTTCTTAGTTTCTTCTGTAATCATTCAAGTTTTTTCAGCATACACAAGGACATTCAAATGTAGATTTTTACTTTCCCATTTCTTATAAAATAGATATGCTATCTATTTTTTGAGAGGTCAGATATGACTATACTACTGTATCTCCTCTCTGTTGAAGACTTCTTCACCCTCATACAGCTCATAAACACTGTGAAAAGCTACCTGAACCTTGAACCACTCATACAGCAGTTGGTCTTATATCCAATACCTCACTTTTCCTCCCCTCCTTCATGGATGCCCTTAGAACACTTCTGGTGCCATATGAGACTGAGCCTTCATCAAAGCTTTGTGATTGGTGACATCCATCTGCCTGCAAGGATAGACTGTCTCTTGCAGAACGAGATATCCTACCATCCCGAATCTCAGAACCTACAGAGGAGCTCCCCTCTTAATGTGTGGACTATTAGTTTTTAAAGCTATAATAGTCATCACAATTTGGCATCCAAATACATTGCCAGAGAGTCAGAATTATAATCACTGCATCATAAAGTATTAAGCTAAGATTTTCAACAATAAAAATCCATAATCTAGTCACAGTTAACAGTACTATTTTTTGTGAGTGAAAATGTTTCTGTACCATTCAAATAGCCTTTAAACATTTATACTGATATTTTTGTATTATACACATAATATAATAATACATGCATGCTGTTTATGAATAAAAATACATAAATACACAGGTATCGTATTAACAGTATGGTCAAATTTTTAAACTGACTGTTGTACATAATTAAAAGACAACTTAGAGATTACTGCTCCCATTAGCTGTGTTTCCTCCCACTTCAGGATAGTGTTCATGCTTTGCCTCCTGCCTGAAAGGCTCTCAGGCTTTTCCTTCCACCCCTCATTTCATTACTTAACTCTTGCTCATTCAGTCTCAAGTCAAATGACACTTTCTTGGTGGAATTTATCTGATCTCCTCCAGAAGTTACTCATTATACTCTCCTCTAGCTCTTTTTACTTTATTTTCATAATACTTTAACTGTGTAAGCAGTGTGTAATTTGTATTCACTTCTATGATTATTTGTTTAATGTCTTCCTCCCACTCCACTCTCATACTAGGCTCTCAGCTTCAGCAAGGTAGGGTCCTTGTATCTCCAGTGCCCAGCAGCCTCTGTGGAAAATACAGTAGTAGACATATGTGAATGAATTAATTGCCCTTAAAAACTTAATTGTGAATGAGCAGTAATTCAAGGACTGGTGTATGGGTATCATAAGTTGGATTAACCTTTTCATTTTTATAGATAATATAACTGACACCAAAATAGCTGAAATTATAATCTCTAGATTCATACAGTTTGGAGACTAGGAATTAGGTATCCAGATTCCCAACCCATAGTTATTAATACTGTCATGTTGTATCACTTTTTATACAATATTGACTTCTTTATATATATTCTATATCTACAAATCGCTTATCAACTTCTCTGTTCCAGACATACGGAAAATGTTTTATCCCATGGTTTTGTGGTGCATAAGCTTACACAAATTGGTGAGTGGAAAGAGTTCCTTTTTAAACAAAAATTTTAAAAAAACTATAAATATAAAATTTGATACAGTAAGTGGTTTTATATTCTGGATGTAATTGCAACACCAAGAAGGCTAGAAATACTTATTTCTAGAATTATCATTCTACAGAGAAGTAACTAAAAATTATGGACACTATATCCCCCTTAAAAAAATTGGCTGGGCACAGTGACTCATGCCTGTAATCCCAGCACGTTGGCAGGCTGAGGCAGGCAGATCACTTGAGGTCAGTAGTTCAAGACCAGCCTGGCCAATGTGGTGAAACCTCTCTCTACTAAACATACCAAAAAAAGAAAAAAAAAATAGCTGGATGTTGTGGTGGGCACCTGTAATCCCAGCTACTCGGGAGGCTGAGGCAGGAGAACTGCTTGTGCCTGGGAGGCAGAGGTTGCAGTCAACTGAGATCATGCCACCGCACTCCAGCCTGGGTGACAAAAAGAAATTCCATCTCAAAAAAACAAAACGAAAATATCTACAATTAAACCTCTCTCTAGCTAGATGATTCCAACAATTTAGAGTATTGCACAGCCTTGACAGGAGTGGTGACGTGATAGTGCATATTGGAGGGGAAAATGACAAAAATGATTTTTAATCATTTTTGTTAAATAACTTAGTTTTGCAAATTTTGCAAGATGTATGATCACATTGTTGAGGCCCCTTCTAGGGCCTTGGAAGAAAATATTAGAAATGAGGAGGCAATGAAATGAAGCTCCATTAACCTTAAAATAAACACTTCTGTGCTGATATATTTGTGTAACAGCTCTTGAAATTTGCTCTCCTTGACCTGCTCAATTTGTACGTACTCTGTATTATGTATGTCCAGTAAATTGAATTTATCAAATTGCCAAGTTCCTAGCACAATCTTACTAGCTGCCCTACTATTTTCCCCACCCCCTATTTATTTATTTATTTGGTTTATCTCCTTTGATATTTTGTTCACTTTCAGAGGAAAAAAAAACTAAAGCCTGAATGTTTAACATTTAAAAACTTCTCCAGAGCGCGTTTTCACCTATGAGACAAGTTCAAAACATTTATTGCTCTTTCAGCTTAAAATGGCAAAGTAGGGTGCTCTCAGTGCTCAAATGCTGCATACATGTACACTCAAGGTATAACATGTAATCTAAAGCAGGCACAATTCCTTTCATGGGGAAGAGAATTGGAAGTTGGAAATAGCCAAATTGTCCAGCAGTCAGCAGGCAAACCTCTCATTTTCTAATGTTCTTCAGTCTTCGGCCTCTACATCCATACTTAATCTATTTCTCTACCCACTTCTATGTTTTGCAATTCTGTCTGTTGCATTTTGACCACTGTAAAAGATGAACTCTTGACTCATTTCTTCCTCTGTATTCACTTTCATGAAACAAAGAGATAACATGAAATTTGTAAATCAATAGACGAGATTAAGTATAAAATTCACCAGTTATTAAACTGGGAAAACTTTAGCAAATTAACTAACCTTTCTGAGCCTCAACTTCTTCATCTTTAAATGGGGAAAATAATGCCTTCTTCAAAATGCAGTTTTGAGAATTAAATGAGTTTTTCCATGTCATGAAGGATTACTACTCTCTACCAAGTAGGAACTCCATGTTATATTCTCTTTTATTTTCTTCAGTCCTTTTATGTCTTCTTAGTACTTATTGTTTAGTTCACTAAACACTTACTATATTCGTCCTTTAAAAATTATACTGTGGGCTGGGCGAGGTGACTCATGCTTGTAATTCCAGCACTTTGGGAGGCTGAGGCGGGCAGATCATGAGGTCTGGAGTTCGAGACCAGCCTGGCCAACACATTGAAATAAAATTAGCCATCTCTACTAAAAATACAAAAATTAGCCAGGCATGGTGGTGGGCACCTGTAATCCCAGCTACTTGGGGGGGCTGAGGCAGAAGAATTGCTTGAACCTGGGAGGCAGAGGTTGCAGTGAACTGAGATCATACCACTGTCCTCCAGCCTGGCAACAGAGCCAGACTCTGTCTCAAAAAAGAAAAAATATATATATTGTGGCTGGTGGCTAATGCCTGTAAACCCAGCACTTTGGGAGGCCGAGGTGGCCAGATTATGAGGTTAGGAGTTCGAGACTAGCCTGGCCAACATAGTGAAACCCCGTCTCTACTAAAAATACAAAAGTTAGTCAGGCATGGTGATGGGTGCCTGCAGTCCCAGCTACTGGGGAGGCTGAAGCAGAAGAATCACTTGAACCTAGGAGGTGGAGTTTGCAGTGAACCGAGACTGTGCCATTGCACTCCAGCCTGGAGCAAGAGTCCATCTCAAAAATAAAAAATTAGATTGTGTATTCAGCTCTTTGACCTTGACTTTATACTCCATATGCTCAA
Organism: Leontopithecus rosalia; assembly: GCA_028533165.1. Lineage (NCBI taxonomy): Eukaryota > Metazoa > Chordata > Mammalia > Primates > Cebidae > Leontopithecus > Leontopithecus rosalia. The sequence goes on along the minus strand of JAPYYA010004069.1, from coordinate 2,271 downwards.
GAGCTACTTCCTTTCTTCTTCATATCCTTAATAGTGCCTAGCACAGTGGCTTGCCACATATGAGGCAGTTATTAAATGCATGTAATTTTAACTAATTTAGATAGTCATTACTTTAATAGCAAAATTTGAAATTACAGTGTTCTAGTGTTAAAAGAAGGGATTATTAAGGTTATATGTAACAATTATAATAACAATTTCAACTATTATCTCAAATTTCTAGTAGGCCTGGGAAATAGAAGCTTCATTTTCAAACTTCAGAGGTAGTGCCCATCCCCACTCACACACCCAAAAAACACAGATAAAAAAGGAGGAGGAGAGGGAAGTAGGAGAGAGAGGGTTCTTTTTATTCTTCCATGTATATGATCATTTAATCCTGACTTTCTGTCTTAGAGATAGACCTCTTTAGGAGTAGTTACTGTGTAAAAAATATTCTATATGATGTTATGGAGAAGTTAGTCCTCCTTAACATCATATAGAAGGCTAATATTGTTATATGTAAGAAGGTATTTTTCAAATTAATCAAGTATTATATATTATCTTCTGATTTTCTGAAACATTTTTACTACAACTTTATATAAAATTTTGTGCTAACACAAGTACTTTAGATGAATCTTTTATTATACAATTGAGTGCAACTCCAACTCATGGATAATGATTTCTTTTTGCCAGCTCAATTTTCTAGTTATTATTGATTGCTCACATTTTATACATGTTGCTCATAACGAAGAATGCTTGTTCTGATAATTATTGTTCTAGTGTTGGTAAAGATGGCAACACAATTAGCTTCAAAGAAAGTTAATGCAATACCCTATCTCAATTCATCACAAACCCTATTGGATTACCTATGGAAATATGAAGGGTCAGTCAGGCTCTGCAGGCATAAGAATAATCTAACATCATAATTACTTTTCTATTAGTTGTCATCACTACAGAAAAGTGGTTGAGAATTAAGTGCTCTCTTCATCAAAATGATTAGGCTATTAACTGTACAACCTCTTTTTAGAGACTGTTTTTATGATTATCTGATAATTCAAAGCTTTTTCTGCTTCTTTTAATTTAAAAGCCTTCTTCCACCTATACAAACTGAGCAAAGTAATTTCAACATTCAACTTGATTAATTAAAAATAAACAGCTTTGTTGATTTTTTCTTGCATTTCAGATGCAGTGGGAGTAATGACTTTTTTGTAAAAATAAAGTATTTTTTCCAGAAATCATTATAATTTTAATTTTCATAAATATTGTTGTGTTAATCACATTGTTGTTGCCATAAGTCAATGATCTTTAAAATACCATTAAAATGATTTTTACTCAATTTATATTGAGTAAAAATCTCAATGTAATGTTTCCAGGAGACACACTATTTAAAAGTCATCTAAAATCCAAAAACCATATTTAGTTTGAAAAAATTTAGGTAACTAGATTTTTATTAAAATTACCTGTTTTTATTAATAATTTATTGTATTATATACTTCCTCCATTCAAAGACATAATAATGACTTGAATCTTTCTCCTCTTTTCACATTATTTCAACACTGATATGTATTCCACTTAAAAGAAAAACTGCTATATCTGTATTAATTGAAAACAGTTTTGCATTGGCTTTATCTGTGCACATAATCAAAATGAAATTATTTTCCTGTGGGCTTCAGTGCCTTTTCTACTGAGTGAATAAGCTCAAAGTCAGTAGCTATATTTGATAAGATTCCATGCTTGCTCTTGGTGTCTTCTGTCTTATGTTGGGTTAAAACGAAGCTTATTACACTTCCCACTTGTTCAGTGGTTCTTCTGAAGATAAATGCCATGCATATCTGTTTAACATACTACATCTGTAAGAGTGCTTTTTCCCCTTTCTTTTTTTTTTTTGTAGGATTATTTCTGCTTTGTGTGATATTAAATACAGGCTCTTGATTTATGTTTCCTGTGATGAGAAAGTTTTCAAGGTTTTAGAGTACAGGCTTAAATATTAAAATAATATAGTTCTTCTACATTCATCAAAAATCTCTATTATTAGATAAAATGGAATCACATGTGCTCTATAGTGCTATCATAGAATATTGCTAACCCCTCATGAATGAGGCAGCTCAGATCTCAGGAAGTAGGTCACAGAAGCAGTTATATATTTAGTACTCCCTGTTCTTTTTAGTCTCCTCCTCCCTCTGTCCACATTTTATTCTTTTCCAATAGACAATTGGGTAAGATAGGGGAAAGAATAATCCCTTCTCTGCCTCAGCTTTAGTACTAAGTGGGTGACAGAATGAATTAGAAAAATCT
>JAPYYA010004068.1:0-12188 GCA_028533165.1 Leontopithecus rosalia | reverse complement strand
CCTCTGATATCCTTTCTTCTGCTTGGTCAATTTGGCTGTTGAAACTTGTGCATGCTTCGTGAAGTTCTTGTGTTGTGTTTTTCAGCTCCATCAATTCATTCATATTCTTCTCTAAGTAGTCCATTCTTGTTATCATTTCCTCAAATCTTTTTTCAAGGTTCTTAGTTTCTTTGCATTGAGTTAGAACATGTTCTTTTAGCTCACAGTTGTTTCTCATTACCCACCTTCTGAAGTCTAATTCTGTCATTTCATCATACTCATTCTCCATCCAGCTTTGTTCCCTTGCTGGTGAGGAGTTGTGATCCCTTGTAGGAGGAGAAGTGTTCTGGTTTCGGGTGTTTTCCTCCTTTTTCACTGATTTCTTCCCATCTTTGTGGATTTATCTGCCTGTCGTCTGTGTAGTTGCTGATTTTCAGACTGGGTCTCTGAGTGGATGTCCAGATTGTTGATGATGACGATATTTCTGTTTCTTAGTTTTCTTTCTAACAGTCCGGTCCCTCTGCTGTAGGTCTGCTGAAGTGCACTCCAGGCCCTGCTTGCCTGGGGATCACCTGCAGCAGCTGCAGAACAGTAAGGGTTGCTACCAGTTTCTTCTGCTGCTATCTTTGTTCTAGAATGATGCCCACCAAATGTCAGTCTGATCAGTCCTTTGTGAGGGGACTCTTTGGATATATGGGGGTCAGGGAGCTGCTTGAGGAGACAGTCTGTTCTTTATAGGAGTTCAAGTGCTGAGCTGTGAGCTCCACTATTCATTTAGAGCTGCCAGGCAGGTACGTTTCAGTCTGCTGCAGCAGAACTCATAAACCCCCTTTTTTTTCCCAGGTGCTCTGTCCTGGGGCATTAGGGCTTTATTTATGAGTATCCATTGTGCTGCTGCCTTTTTTTTTCCAGGGCTGCCCTGCCCAGCAAGGAGGCAGCCTAGTCACTGTCTGCCTACAGAGGCTTTAATGAGCTGCTGTGGGCTCCACCCTGCTGCCATGTGAACTTCCCTGCGGTCCTGTTTATATGGATGTGGCTAGAACTGCCTCAGCAATGGTGGCCTGCCTCTTTAATGGTGGACTCTGTTATTGCAGGTTGCCTCGGCAACAGCGGATTGCCTTGGCAACGGCAGGCTGCCTCAGCAATGGCGGACTACCTCCATGGGGTGGATTGCCTTGATAATGGCGGACGCCCCTCCCCCACAGAGCTGGGCCATCCTGAGTTCAGCTGTGCTTGCCATGAAACTCTCAAACCTGAGCGTTTCCAATTGCTGGGTTGTTTTTTTGTGTGTGTGTGGTGGTGGGACCCACCGAGCCTGATCACCTCGCTCCCTGCCTCAGAGCCGTTTTTTTTTGAGATGGAGTTTCACTGTTGTTACCCAGACTGGAGTGCAATGGCACGATCTCGGCTCACTGCAACCTCCGCCTTCTGGGTTCAAGCAATTCTCCTGCCTCAGGCTCCCAAGTAGCTGGGACTACAGGTGCACACCACCATGCCCAGCTAATTTTTGTACTTTTAGTGGAGATGGGGTTTCACCTTATTGACCAGGATGGTCTCAATCTCCTTACCTCGTGATCCACCCACCTCGGCCTCCCAAAGTGCTGTTATTAAAGGCGTGAGCTACTGCGTGTTCCAGTCGCCTGCTGAAAGGGCACTGGGATCTGTGTGATTTCCCGTGCGGCGACCCACTGCACCAGCTGAAACAATGGTGCTTCCCATGAATCTGGCCTGGCTCCATGTTTAGTCAGATGAATGGGCGAATTTGCCTTCTCAGAGCTCCAATTGCCAGCTTAAAGGATCAACCAGACCAGTGTATTTTGTATGGAGAACCGCCATGCTGGGACACCGGCAAAACAGCCGCACCGGCCAAAACAGCCGCACTGGTGACCTGTGGGGCTCCTCCATCTGGGAATCTCCTGGTCTGTGGGCAATAAAGATCTGTCTGAAATGTGGCGTGCACTCACCCTCTGCGCTTTCACTGGGAGCTGCAATACTGAGCTGCTCCTAAAGGGCCATTTTGGATCTTCTCTCCTTAACTGACTATTATTATCTTTCATTTCTGTTTCAGAAAATTCTACCTTTAGCTTCTAGTATCTATCTAACTAATCCTAAATATTAGCAGTAAAGGATGAGCAAAAGTAAGTAATACTTAACATCTAACTTTAAGATTCTAAATATTCAGTCAGGAATGAGAAAAGCTAAACTCCAAATGATCTACATCAGGTTCAACACAGTTTTAAAACAAGAATATTTCAGACTGATTAAACTTAATAAATCCCATAGGATTAATTCCTATATAATACAAAAATAACAATTTTAAAAACTATTAAGTCTTAAAGTAAAACATACACTCTATGGAATAATGGTGTAAATGCATACCAAAGCATCACAAGGCACTAGGGAAGCAGATAAAAGATTAATCATGTTATAAAGATGGGAAAAGGAGAACAGAAGAAGTAATTTTCTTATAATAGCAAAGAGCAGGTTTGGAGAGAGAGAGAGAACCAGACAAAAAAGAATGAATTTTATGAAGTTCCCAGAATAAGTTCAAAATGCAAGAACTGGTGCCATTTTTAAAGGTACACAGCTTCCTTACAGACTTAAATTATTTACCTCATTTTCGGTTCCCACATCCAGAATGACAGGCAGACATTCTTGAGGATTCATCCCTCCACAAGCTGTATATAGAGCCAATTTACCCACAGGGATGCCCATTCCATTACAGCCAAGATCTCCCAAGCCAAGAATACGCTCTCCATCGGTCACCACAATGGCCTAGAAGAAAAATTACCTATTAACAAGTTTTCGCAAATCCTGAGACACAATTTCTGACAAATTTCTGAAGTTAATACTAGTGAAATATTAAGCTGTTAAAAAACACAAATTGAATATATATGGAAAAGATTTTATAATTGTAATTGTGGAAGAATAGGGTGAAGAAATGAACTTGATTTATAAATATATTTAATTAGGTTATGGAAAAAAGAAGGGCAAGTGTGCACATAAAGATTCAAACAAACCAAATAAGTTTGCAATCAAGAGGAGCAAGTAGGTAAAGTATAGGGAAATAAGAGCTCAGACTGGGAACCAAAAGAAACATAGGGTGGCTTTGAACTTAGTCACGTCCACTTTGAGCACAAGAGTGTCCTTAGTAAAGTAATGCATAATTACTGAAGGAGATTGAGAAGGTTATACCTCTGCCCCAAATGCTCTGATCCTTGGTTTATGCATCCTGGCACTATCCTCCTATTTTTGCAACAATCTGACCCATTCTCCTTAACTCCTATAACCACTTGATAGCTGTGAAACATGTCCAGTACAGTCTGCTACTTCTCTTACCGGAAAATCTTCCACTAGACTTAATGAATTTCATTTTCTTTCTTTTTTATATATATTTTTTAATTTATTATTTTTTTTCCAAGACCAAGTCTTGCCCTTTCGCCCAGGCTGGAGTGCTGTGGCATGATCTCAGTTCACTGCAACCTCTGCCTCCCGGGTTCAAGCAGTTCTCCTGCCTCAGCCTCCTGAGTAGCTGGGATTACAGGTGCATACCACCACTCCTGGCTAATTTTTGTATTTTTAGTAGAGATGGGGTTTCAGCATGTTGGCCAGGCTGGTCTCTAACTCCTGACCTTGTGATCTGCCTGGCTTGGCCTCCCAAAGTGCTGGAATTACAGGCATGAGCCACCGTGCCCAGCTTGTTTAGTTTATTTCTAATTACCATGAATATTTATGAGGTATACTTCAATCATGTGGAGATTTTAATTCTATGTAATTGGATATTATTGAACATCTTTGTGTTTCATGGCAATTATATAAATTTAAACAAAACCAATCTTATGAAACAATTTATTAGATACTCTACAAACTGCTACACTCATCATATTCAGAGATGTGGAAAAATGTCAGTTATTTGGCCCTTGGTGAATTTAAGCTTCTGTTTCCTATTGGTAAATTGGGAGCAATAAATACATTTTTCAGAGTAGCTATATAAAATTGAAAACCAGCTCTTTTTGCTTACCACTGTCCATCAGCACCTAGTACACTATATGGCAAATAGTTAATAATCAATAAATGTTAGTAAACTGAATAAAACTATGATTACAAAAAATGAAATCATGACATAAAAATAACTTACCACAGTACCTGGTACATTAGAAAAATTCTTAAAAATTTACAACTATCATTGCTATTATTTCCTCAGAACTAATTATAAAGTCATAGCATTTTAGAAGCCAAGAGAAATCTAAAGTACATTCCATCCATTCCTCTTATTTTATAAATTAGGAAACTGAGAAAATCAGAGAACTGAAGTAATTTGCCTAAGGTGATTTACTTGGTTAATATCAAAGAAGCAGAAACCCAGGTATGTTAATTTCTAGTACAGTGCTCTTTTCACCAAATCACATTGCAGAATATATTTTAAAATATACTTTTAAGATATTTCCTTTAATTTCCTGTTCACCTATATTATGCAGCTCTTGAAAAATTATCTTAAAGGTAAATACGTTTGAGAGGTAGGTGAAAATCATTTTTGCATATTCTACACATTTGTCTTTGGAAAATGTTCCATGTCAAAACAGCAATGGGTCAGTATGTGATGCTCCTTTGGAGGAAGTAATCTGATACCACTGGCTTAACTTAGCTCTGATTTAAGGTAAAAAAGATACTGCAAAGAACTGTTACTTTGGTTTTTAAATTAAATTGAGGCCAAATTTTCAAAGTCCTAGTACTTCTAATGTGTATTTAACAGTTTTATTTATTGCATTACCACAAATAGAGATTTTTTACATATCATTGATGTTATATACTTTTATGAACATGTTCTTTGTATAGGTAAAGTCCAATTGGCCGGCCTGTATTTATAAATATTTTTATGATATGTTTTATAAGGAGAGTAATATTGTCATTTAGCTTAGTTATGAATTGAACAGTAATTTATAAAATGCTGAACCCAGAGGCAGAGGCTGCAGTGAGCCAAGACTGCACCACTGCACTCCAGCCTAGGCAACAAGAGTGAAACTCCATCTCAAAAAAAAAAAAGCGCACATTATTTCTTGTTTCTTCATAATTTATATTCCCTAAGTTATTCTTTCAGTTATTATTTATATTATTTAGTTATATACATATACATGAACATTTATATATGTAGTAGTTTGAGACATTTTAAAAAATGTTTTGAGTCATTTGATATTTATGATTTATTACAAATATATATTTATGGCATTAATTCATAAATACTTCCACATAAAAAATATATTTTAACAGTAAAAGACTTCTCTCAAAGAAAAAAATTTTGTCACATACTTTATCACAATTAATATTCCCTTGCTTTTTTTCTTTTTAACTTACTTTATTTCCTGCTTTGGAAAAATGAAGCAGTTGGATGTTTTCTATACAATAATCAAGTCACAATAGCAGGATTAATATCAATAAGACAACTACAATTCTATCAATGATGTCTGTTTTTCAGAAATTAAATCTTCATCCCACTATACAAATTATTATCCAGGCATTACCTGAATAGAAACTCCTGTATGAAATATGCAGATTTCTCCTGAACACATAAAAATACTCTCCAAGTGTCCAGTCTTCACCCCTTCTTTTTCCTTCTGAAGGCCCATCCTCTTGTAGACTACCTAAATGTAGAACCTTTGCAACTTCTCCTGCTTCTCTGAAACTATTCTAAAATCTGTTTCCAGGTGAAGCTTCTTCAAATATTACTTATATAGAGTGTTATCAAATATGACATTCTATTTTCTCAAATCTAAATCTCTTTCTGAATTTCAAAACCTTTCATGATAATTTGATCACCACTTAAGCAATGCTAATTCCACTATATTCCAATATTAACCCTCAGCTTTATTCAGGCCAGTGAATTTCCTTATTGTCGATAAACACTCCATTCTCTTACTGAACTTGATACCTACATTCATCTCTTCTCTTCCTAGAATAGTATGTTCTTCCCTTTCTAATGATCAAAGGTTGGATTAAGTTCCAACTTTGCTAGAAAAGTTTTCTTAACTGTTCCAGACAATACTCTCTTCAGAATGAATGAATAAGGCACTTATAATACACAGTTTGATTACTTATGTCTAATAATTGACTTTGTTTCATGTGTACTTTCAATTATATAGTAGAGACCATATGTAATATTCTTATTTATTGTCAGTATTCTTTTACAATCAATGGCTGCCATGTATAAGTACCTACTATGTGCCAGGCACTATGCTAAGATTTTTAAATAAAAGAGGGCATAGCTAGGGATAAGAACATCAGTAAGGACCCAATATAAAGAGTCCAAAGGATAAAAGTAGGCTATGAATAAAGTTAAAGATGCAGAGATCAACTAGTTGGAAGAACAAGAAACATGGTGTGATAGCTTACTCCCTAGCTGTTATGATTACAGGGATATTGACTAGAACTTTCTACTGCAGAACTACTTCCTCTATTGACTTGTCAATTCTTTTCTCTTTTTCTCTGACACAGGGTTTTGCCCTGTTACCCAGGCTAGAGTGTAAGAGTGTGATCATAGTTCATTGCAGAATCGAACTCCTGGGCTCAGGTGATCCTCTCACCTCAGCCCCCGGCAAGTAGCTGGAACTACAGGCATGCACCACCATTCTAGCTAATTTTTAAATATTTTTTAGAAATGGGGTCTTACTATGTTGCCCAAGCTGGTCTCAAACTCCTGAGCTCAAGTAATCCTCCCACCCACCTCGGCCTCCCAAAGTGTTGGGATCACAGGCATGAGCCACCACTTCTGGTCAACCTGTTTATTCTTAAAATCTCCTTTAGATTCCTGATTAAAAGTAAACATCTTTAGGTGATCAGATACTTCTGTTTTATAGAATTAAGATGTTTCCGGGCGCGGTGGCTCAAGCCTGTAATCCCAGCACTTTGGGAGGCTGAGGTGGGTGGATCACCAGGTCAAGAGATCGAGACCATCCTGGTCAACATGGTGAAACCCCGTCTGTACTAAAAATACAAAAAATTAGCTGGGCATGGTGGCGCATGCCTGTAATCCCAGCTACTCAGGAGGCTGAGGCAGGAGAATTGCCTGAACCCAGGAGGTGGAGGTTGCGGTGAGCCGAGATCGCGCCATTGCACTCCAGCCTGGGTAACAAGAGCAAAACTCCACCTCAAAAAAAAAAAAAAAAAAAAGAATTAAGATGTTTCTTAGGGTAGTTTCAAAGACCAGAATCTGTGGGTAACATGGTCTAATTGATAGCAGAAAAGCTGAGGAAGCAATTTAGGTGGAAAAAGCAAAAATAAATAAATTAATAAATATAACAAAAAAAAATTGAGGACACTGGAAATAATAAAAACCATTTTAATTTATAAATTTTCCTAGCATGAACCTTAGAGAGCCAAAATTAATTAATTATAGCCACAATTTATCAAATGGGAAAGATCACCCAGACATGGTAGTTCACACCTATAGTTTCAACACTTTGGGAAGCTCAGGAAGGAGGACTGTTTGAGGTCAGGAGTTCAAGACCAGCCTGAGCAACACAGTGGGACTTTGTCTCTAAAAAAAATTAAAATAATTTTAAAAAGATCATTAACGGACTTACACTTCAGAAGTTACAGCTGAAGTGCCTTTGTACCACTGAAAGGCATTGATTTATTCCATCCTAGTCCTAAAAGATTCCACAAAGTTGCTAGGTATTCAACAGAAAATAAAAAGGGAACAAAAGGGAGAACAAATACTTCTCACCTCCCTTAGACAAGCAAGATGGCATAGTCCTGTGTCTAAGAACAGGGACTCAGGGGCCAGCTCTGAGGCCTGCATTCAGTTCCTACCACTATCTTATACTACTTTGTAACACATCTGTGCCTTCCTTTCCTCAATGTATTCTTCTTATTATTATGAGTTAATCCATGTAAAATGTCTCATTCAGAATGCTACCAAATGTCAGGTACTATTACTACTTTTATATTCATTACTTACAGAGGGAAATCAAATGAGCAACTTAAAGTCATAATGATAAAAGAAATAAATTAACAGATTTTTTTTTGGCTACTTGGATTCCTCTTAGTGGGATAACTAATCACAACAGATAAAATTTAAGGGTTTGCTTAAAGAAATTCAGATACTACCGCATATTCAACATTTATTATCACTTAGAATGGAGGTACTAAGAAATTAGACAGAAATAATGAGAAAGCTTAGTATTTAAATGGCATCAGAATAAAATTAACCCACTATGTAAAAGTCAAAAGGATATAAATTAGGTGATATTCACTAGAAAAGCTAATAAATGCTACCTATTATCATGAGAATTGTCAGTATGTTTTAAACTGTTTTATGGGACAGAAAAGAAAAAAATTGTCATAGTGGAAAAATGTGATAACTTACCTTGATGACATCTTCTGGCCATGCATTGAGAACTGAAGCAATATGCCCACGATCATGGATACTAATAAAGAGACCTCTGGCAGAAAACAACAACAAAAGGAATAGTTTACATTTACAGGACTGTCAAACTATCATGAATATCTTTTAGATTTTCTCAATAATTTAATACATCTCAATTTTTATCAAACTAGTGAACATTAAACAAATTAATTTAATGTTTTGTTTCCTTTGTTGAAACAAAACAAATTTGAGATAAACAAATTTGTTTATTTGTTTCCTTAAACAAATAAGGAATCTTATAAGTATGGGAGAAATTACTTGAAATAATATATTCACATCTACAAAAAAGGTAGGTTTGTTCTCTTAAATATTTAAAAATATTTTTAAATTAAGAAACATTTACTATTTTTACATACAGAAAACTTAAACAGCATTATCAATTCCTCTCACAAATTCATTCAGAATCTGTTATGAAATAATATACACAAAAGCACTTTGAAAAGCAACATGAAGCATCTCTAAACAGGCATTTTCAACGTATATTCCACTTAATTCAACTTCAATATGAAGATGAGAACATGTGTTAAAGATGGCTGAAGTGACTAATACTGAGCAGTTCCTTCATGTGGAGCTCACTTGATTCTTTGATTGCTGTTTGCAACTCTGTTATTTACACTCTCAATTCTTTAACACTGCTTGCCCCTCCCATTTCTTACAAAAGCTTAACAAGTAACTTCATGAAGTAAAATAATAGAATTTTAAATATGTAAATAACTTATCCTCATTTAAAAATTTTGCTCTAGTATTGTGAAATAAAACTCATATACAGAGAACTACATACAGGTTAATGAATTGTTGTAAGACAACCACCTTTCTGCATAAAAATATTCATTTAAACAGAATCTTTCCAGCTATTCAGAACCCATCCACAGGTTTTCTGCCAAAGACTCTTCCCTTCTACGTGTAACCACTAATCTCACTTTTATGGTATCACTTCCTTTATAGTTATTTTTTTGTTTTATCCCCCAAATCATAAACCTTCCATAGGCACTATTGTTTAATTTCTCTAGTAGAGTTTCCCATAATATGGATTTAGTTAATTACATCCCTATGGTATAGGTTAACATGATCTTTCCTCTGTACTCTTGGACAACTGGTAATTGAATCTAGAAACATAATCAGATTCATGTTCAATTTTTTGGATAAGACATTTTATTTGTTGATGTTATCAGAAGGCACACTATATTTGAAATTCCTTTTTGTAATGTCAGTAGCTTCTTCTGCTAAATGTCTAAATTCATGAATTCATCTAGCATTACAAAATGGACACATTCCAAATTTATCATTCATTATTTATTTACTGGAACACTCCTTTCAAGAGAAATTTCACCACATCTACTATTTGGGTATCCAAGGATATGGCTGACACAGAAAAAGGAAAAATGCGAGATGGCGGGGTAGGAGCAATTCAGGATTGCAGCTCTCAGTGAAGGCGCAGACGGTGAGTGCAGGCCACATTTCCAGATGGATATTTGTTACCCACAGAATGGGGAAATTCCCAGGTGTAGGAGAGACACGGGACGCCAGCACAGCTATTTTGGCTGGCGCTGCCATTTCGGCTGGCGCCATAGCGCAGTGACACTCTGCACAAGGCACACTGGCCTGGGCGCCAGTTAAACCGGCAATCTGAGATTTGAGAGGGCAGATTAGCATATCCACCTGATTGAATGGGACTTGGACACTGAGCCAGATCAGGAGATTCCCAGGAGGCGACATTTGATCCGGTGCAGTGGATCGCTGCACGGGAAATCACACAGATCCTGGTGCCCTAACAGCAGGAGATTGAAATACCTAGGAGAGAGTCAACCGTTCAACTTAGAAAAAAAAAAAAGGGCTCTGAGGCAGTGAGCCAGATGATCAGGCTCGGTGGGTCCCACCCCCACAGGGACAAGCAGGGCAGTGATTTGATACACCCGGTGTTGAGAGTTTCACTGCGGACACAGCTGAGCCCGGGATGGTGCAGCTTGGTGGGGAAGGGGCGTCCACCATTGCTGAGGCATTTCGCCCCTACGGAGCTATACTCCCATTGCTGATGCAACCTGCCATTGCCGAGGCAACCTGCCATAACAGAGAGACTCCGCCAATACAGAGGCAACAGAGCTGAGCCCACAACAGCAGGGCAGAGCTCACAGCAATAGGGCAAAGCCCACAGCAAGAGGGCAGAGCCCACGACAGCAGGGTGAAGCCCAGGACAGCAGGGCGGAGCCCACAGCAGAAGGGCGGAGCCTCGGCAGGCAAATAGTGACTAGACTGCCTCCTAGCTGGGCAGGACAGTGCAATGGATACTCATAAAGCAAGCCCTAACACCCTGAGACAGAGCACCTGAGGAAAAAAAGGGGTTTTATGAGTTCTGCTGCAGCAGACCTAAACATCCCTGCCTAACAGCACTGAATGAACAAAGGAGCTCACAGCTCAGCACTTGAGCTCCAATAAAGTACGGGCTGTCTCCTCAAGCAGCTCCCTGAACCCTGTATATCCAAAGAGTCACCTCAAAAAGGACTGATCAGACTGACATTTGGTGGGCATCATTCTAGGACAAAGATAGCAGAAGAAGAAACTGGTAGCAACCCTCACTGTTCTGCAGCTGCTACAGGTGTACCCCAGACAAGCAGGGCCTGGAGTGGACCTCACCAGTCGTACAGCAGAGGGGCTAGACTATGAGAAAGAAAACTAAGCAACAGAAATACTTCATCATCAACAATCTGGGCATACACTCAGAGACCCAATCGAAAAGTCAGCAACTACTCAGACGACAGGTGGATACACCCACAAAGATGAGAAGAAACCAGTGCAAAAAGGAGGAAAACACCCAAAACCAAAACAACTCACTTCCTACAAAAGACCAAAACTCCTCACCAGCAGGGGAACAAAGCTGGACAGACAATGAGGGTGATGAAATGACAGAATCAGACTTCAGAAGGTGGATAATGAGAAACTTCCGTGAGCTAAAAAACATGTTCTAAATCAATGCAAAGAAACTAAGAACCTTGAAAAAAGATTTAAAAAAAGATTCGAGGAAATGATAACAAGAATGGACAACTTAGAGAGGAATATGAATGAATTGAAGGAGCTGAAAACACAACACAAGGACTTCACGAAGCATGCCAAGTCTCAACAGCCGATTTGACCAAGCAGCAGAAAAAATATCAGAAGTTGAAGATCAACTCAATGAAATAAAATGAGAAAAAAAGATTAGAGAAAAAAGTGCAAAAAGGAATGAACAAAGTCTCCAAGAAATGTGGGACTATGTGAAAAGACCTAACCTACGTTTGATAGGTGTACCAGAATGTGACGAAGAGAATGAATTCAAGCTGGAAAATACTCTTCAGGATATTATCCAGGAAAATTTCCCCAACCTAGCAAGGCAGGCTAATACTCAAGTCCAGGAAATACAAATAACACCACAAAGATATTCTGCAAGAAGAGCAACCCCAAGGCACATAATCGTCAGATTCACCAGGGATGAAATGAAGGAGAAAATGCTAAGGGTAGCCAGAGAGAAAGGTCGGGTCACCCACAAAGGGAAGCCCATCAGACTCACAGCAGATCTCTTGGCAGAAACCCTAAAAGCCAGAAGAGGCAAATATTCAACATCCTTAAAGAAAAGAACTTTCAACCTAGAATTTCATATCCAGCCAAACTGAGCTTCATAAGTGAAGGAAAAATAAAATCCTTTGCCAACAAGCAAGTACTCAGAGATTTTGTCAGCACCAGGCCTGCTTTACAAGAGATCCTGAAAGAGACACTACACATAGAAAGGAAAAACCAGTACCAGCCATTCCAAAAA
>JAPYYA010004067.1:0-12188 GCA_028533165.1 Leontopithecus rosalia | reverse complement strand
TCCCTCCCTCCCTCCCTCCCTCCCTCCCTCCCTTCCTTCCTTCATCCCTTCCTTCCTCCCTCCCTTCCTCCTTCCCTCCCTTCCTGCCTTCCTCCCTTCCTCCCCCCACCCTGCAAAAAAAAGAGAGACATGTTAAGTGTGGTTGCTGTTATCCTGGACTTCAGGGAGTGGAGCAATAGGAACCTACATGCCACTACCCCAGCACCAGCAGCCAGAATTTGCCAAGCCTCTGTAGTGGCAGCGGCCATCCCCCACCAGAAGCAATGGGAGGAGAGGGGCTCTAACAGCCCGCAGCAGTTGGAACCCAGAGAGAAGTGTGGTTGCTGAGCCTGTGGCCGGCAGAAACCACCTCCTTCCCTCCCTGTCTGGCTTGCTCCAAACCCCAGAAAGGCAGAGTTTCTGTGGATACTTAAGCTGTGCCTGCTGGACCAGGCTGGGGTGGGGGCAGGGGCTGCTTTCTGCCAAATGATGCCAGTGGGCATGGAGGGGGAGTGACAGCTGGGGGGTGGAGCACTAGCAGGGTCAGAGCTTTCTCTTGCCAGCCTGTGCTGGGCCTGGGGGCTGCCGCCTGCTCTCAGCTTAGACAGTGCATGAGGGACTCTGGGTGGGGGCAGGACGAGGCTCAGAGAACCTGTGTGTGGGATGCTGGAGAGGTCCAGGGCCAGGAGGCAGGGCATAAGATGCATACTGCCCAAGAAAACCAGAGGAAAACAGGGTTGATCCTGGCAGGCTGTGGCAGGCTCTTCCAATGGAGGAAGTGCCTTGCTGCTCCTAGTGTACAAAGACCCCCTGTAGCCCACCCCCACCCAGTCACCCTCGCTCACACACACTAGCTCCACCCTCAGGAAGGCACTCAAATGGAGAGGACTCGCCAGTTTGCTCCTGGGGGCATAGGTGTGTGCGGGCATGCTCTCAGGTCTCTCTTCTACCCAGCCCCCTAGGCAGGAAGGTGGGCTCGCAGTGCAGGAGGCAGGGAAATGGAGCTGACACAGAGGTCAACCTGGAGGGTGACTGCCATTACCTCAGGATGCTGCTGTTTCAAGGTCAGCCCTGTAGACATAGTTTCATCCTCCTAGGCCCTGGGTTGCAATGTTTGTAGTCTGGCCCCTGACATTAACTGGCCTCTCGTGAAAGGTCCCATATCCCTTTCTGCAGTACACAGCATGTTAAGACCAACTTAAATAGCACATAACATGGTTTTAAAATGAAATTGTATAGCTCTTTCTACACATGGCCATTGAACCAACGACCCAACTTCACTGGCCCAAGGAGACCCTGATCCGTGTTTCGACCCCATTACCGGTATCCCTACCCCCACCCTCTACCTCCACGGGGCCTTGTGCCAATGATTTGGCATCTCTGGGCCTCAGCTTTTTCATCCTGAAAGGAAGGGAGAAGGGCAGGATTTCTTTCCAAAAGGAGAACTCAGTCATAAAAGTGCAATAGTAATGCTAACTTTCGTGTGCTGTCTATGCACTCTCCTTTTCTGTTCTTTTAATTCATGCCCAAAAAACCTCAATGAAAGAACTTCACTCTCAGTTCCTCTTTACCATCATTCACCCCATCTAAGCTTTCTCCGAGATGTGGATTTTGCCTCCACGCCCACTGAATCTCTTAATCCCCTCCTTCCACGGGCATCCCCACTGCTTCCGTGAGTGGCTGAGCCCCTTATCAGCATTTTCCTGGAATGTTGCAATGTTCTGAAGGAGGCCTTTCTCCCTGGATGCGACCTCCATCCAAAGCGTTCTTGAAGAGGTAAAGGGACGTGTTCATGTATCTGGTCTGTGATGGAGCCATGATTGGAACCAAAGACTTGTTGGCTCAAAGTTCACACCCTTTGCTGCATATCGCAGTGCTCATTTCCCAGACTCATCCCCTGCTGCTTCTCACTTCCCTCACTTTATCACTCACACACTTGGAAGGGGCCATGCAGTTTCAAGCCGCTGGCTGTTTTTACAGGGTAGTCCTTCTGGCTAGTGTGATACTCACATGCCTGCTTAGGAAACACCTATTCAGGTACACTGCCTTCTCCATCCTTCCGTTACTCCATCAGTCATATCATGTCATCATCATGTGATGATCTCTGTCTGTTCTATGGATCTGTGAGCATCTTGAGGGTAGGGACCAGGTTTTATTTGTCACTGATTCCCTAAAGACAGTTACAGTACCTGATACTAATGTGTACTGAAAAGTTTTTCAAAGTGCCATGGGCTTTACATGGATTAGCTTATTTAAGTTTCTTAAAAACCCTGTAAGAGGCCGGATGTGGTGGCTCACACCTGTAATCCCAGCACTTTGGGAGGCTGAGGCAGGTGGATCACCTGAGGGCGGGAGTTCGAGATCAGCCTGACCAACGTGAAGAAACCCTGTCTCTACTAAAAATACAAAGATTAGCTGGGCGTGGTGGCACATGCCTGTAATCCCAGCTACTCAGGAGGCTGAAGCAGGAGAATTGCATGAATCCAGGAGGCAGAGATTGCAGTGAGCCGAGGTCATGCCATTGCACTCCAGCCTGGGCAATAAGAATGAAACTCTGTCTCAAAAACAAACACACAAACAAATAACCCTGTAAGAGATGAAGAGCTTCAAGATGCGTCTGGGACTCACCTTTTCCATGGAGAGAAACCAACATAGCCAGTAGATAATACAACTTCAAATAGATCATCTCAGAGAGAACACTGGAATTCAACAGTGAAGTGACAGGAAGAAACAAAAGCCGAGAAGCAGAGAGAAGCAAGGCGGCCTGCTTGGCCGGGATCAGTTGTGAGTCTGGAGAGGCTCCCTACCTTTGGGGAAAGGTAAGTGAGAGGCCCTTAGTGGTCCATATTCCTGCTGTGGATTCCTACAGTCCTAGCCATGGAGAGGATCTTGACCCTCACAGGCCCCAAGCCTAACATAAAGAGTTGTATGAAGACCACACAGAGGCATTGCTCCAGAATGGGAGCTAATGCTGACTCCCACAAACCCCCAAGTCCTAAGCAGCTAGAGCATGGTGCCATTTTGAGAGCCCAGCCCTCACAGACTGCATCCTGTCCTGCGTCCAGGACCAAGACAGGGGCCACGGGCAGCTATCTCACTATCTCCACCAGCAGATGGGGACTATGCATTTTCATGCACCCTGAGGACAAATTTGACTGCCCCCAACCACTGCCCCTGTGGGCTGCTGTAGGGCTGAGGTGAGAGCAAAGTCTGTGTCCTCCAGCTGCCTGCCTACTACTGTTCTCCAGGAAAACAACCCCACCTCCCCAGTAGCAGACAGCGTAGCTGGGAGAATGTTGCAATGGCCTGAAGGATGCCTCTCATCAGCTGTCCCCACCTGAGGATTCCGTGGCAGCCAGGAGATTACCTGTTTCTGCTACCATAGTCGGCACCCGCAGGCACCACTGGGGAGACTAAGGTGAGGTCCACATGGCCCCACACCACCTCCCTCAGTATACATGCACGCTCTAGGGACCTGTGGAGCAATCAACCCAGTCCACCACCATTCATACCTGAACACTTCTCCTGAGGGCCTAAGGTCGGGCTTACCCCCCGCCACTACCACTACAGCTGACACCCACCTGCACATGCCACCTGTGAGTCTGGGGGACTGGTCCTCCCAATTCATTGCAGCTACTGTCCACCTCAGGGTGAGCCGCTTAGGTCCCAGAGGCTTGTCCTGCCCCTGCTACTGCCACTGCCCATGCCATGCCCATTGCCCAGGAACCTGAGAACCTGCCCATATGCCTGATCCACTGCTGCCAGTGCTAGAATGCAAGCAAGCCACTTAGAGGCCCAGGAAATGGCCTGTCTGAACCTGAACTCATTAACACCAGTGCCACCCCAGGGCTCAAGGACAGGCACACTCAGCCTACTGCTGTCAGCACTGGGGCCCAAAGATTGGCCCACGTGGCATCCTAGTCCCCAGCAGAACTTCACCACAGCTTCCTCTACCAACTGCACCCTAAGCCACTGAAGAAATGACAGACACCATGGATGCTGTTTACAGCCAAAAACAAATTATACAGAAACGGCACTGCAGCAGGTACCCAGAATCAAAGTCAAAGTGCTCTACTCCACCGCCATAGAGACCTCTTCAGGAAAAAGTCCTTTCCCACAAAAGCAAATGCAAAAAATGAGAAGAAGCTGCCATTACATTAGATGAGCATATATTGACATAAGACACAGAAAACATGAAAAAACAAGGAAAATGACACCTGCAAGGGAACACAATAATTGTACAGCAGCAGATATCAATCTAAAGGAAATTTATATAATCCTGGAAAAAGAATTTAAGATATTGATACTAAAGAATTGCAGTCAGATACAAGAGAATTCTGAAAAACAATACAAATAAATAGAAGGATCATCAGTATATGAATGAGAAATTTACCAAAGGAATAGATGTCATAAAAAGAACCAAATTCTGGAACGATAGAATTAATTGAATGAAATACAAAATACTTTCTAAAGCTTCGATTATAGACTAAATCAAGCAGAAGAAAGACTCTCAGAACTTAAAGACAGTTCTTTTGAAATAAACCAGTCACACAAAAATAAAGAAAAAAGTAATAAAAGAATGAGCAAAGGCCGGGCGCCGTGGCTCAAGCCTGTAATCCCAGCACTTTGGGAGGCCGAGGCGGGTGGATCACGAGGTCAAGACATCGAGACTATCCTGGTCAAAATGGTGAAACCCCGTCTCTACTAAAAATAAAAAAAGTTAGCTGGGCATGGTGGCGCGTGCCTGTAATCCCAGCTACTCCGGAGGCTGAGGCAGGAGAATTGCCTGCACCCAGGAGGCAGAGGTTGCGGTGAGCCAAGATCGCGCCATTGCACTCCAGCCTGGGTAACAAGAGCGAAACTCCGTCTCAAAAAAAAAAAAAAAAAAAAGAATGAGCAAAAAGCTCTGTGACATATAAGACTTTAGACGTGTCCAAATATTTAAATTTTCACTGTCCCAAAAGATGAAGAGAAAACAGAAGAGTTAGAAAACCTATTTGATAAAACAACACATAAAAAGTTCCTAAGACTAGCCAGAGATTTAGACATCTAGATTCAGGAGGCATAAAAATCTCCAAATAAGCACAATTCAAAAAGGTCTTTTCCATGGTATATTATAGTCAAACTGTCCAAAGTCAAGAAAAAGGAAAATTCTAAAAACAACAAGAGAAAAGCTTCTTTACTGCAAGTAAAGAGGTGGAAAAGAAATGGAAAAAGGTTTTCCACTTCCCATGCAAATGAAAACCAAAAGCAAGCAATTCTATATTGGATAAACTTAGATAAAACAGGCTTTAAGTCAAAAATAGCAAAAAGAGACAAAGAAGGCCATTATATCATGATAAAGGATCATTTCCTGTATATAACAATTCTAAACATACGTGCATCCAACACTGGAGCACCCAGATATATAAAACAAATATTATTAGATATAAAGGAAGAGATAGACTCTAATACGTTAATAGCTATAGATTTCAACACCCCACTCTCAGTGTTAGACAGATTATAGACAGAAAATGTAAAAACATTACACCAAATATGCATAACAGACATTTACAGAACATGTCATCAAACAGCTACAGAGTGCTTATTCTTCTTTTCAGCACACGGAACAGTTTTCAGTATAGACTTATGTTAGGACGAAAAAGAATTCTTAAACAATTTTAAAAAATTAAAATCATAACCCATATTTTCTCAGATCACAATGGAAGAAAACTAGAAATCAATATCAAGAGGAACGTTGGAAACTGCACACATATGTGGAAGTTAAACAACACGGTTCAGAATGACCATTGCCTCAAGGAAGAAATTAAGGAGGAAATAAAAAATTTCTTGAAACAAATGAAAATCAAAATACAATATACTAAAACCTTTGAGATACAACTAGAGCAGTGCTAAGAGACAACCTTATAGCAATAAATACCTACATCAAAGAAAGAAACATTTCAAGTAAACAATGTACCAATCATCTCAAGGAACTAGAAAAGCAAGAATAAACCAAACCCCAACATAGTAGCAGGAAACAGGGACTAAAGATCAAAGCAGAACTAAATTAAAAAGAAACAAACAAAAAGATAAACGAAATGAAAAGTTAGTTTTTGTAGATTATAAACCAAATAGATAAACTACTTGCTAGACTAACAGAAGAAAGAAAGAAGACCCAAATAAGCAAATTCAGAAACGAAAAACAATTTACAACTGATGTCACAGAAATACAAAAGATGATCAGGTCTACTGTGAACAACTGTGTGCTAACAAACTGGAAACCCTAGAGGAAATGGATACATTCCAGAATACACACAACCTATGGAGGCTGAATCAGGAAAGTCAAAAAAAACCTGAACAGATCAATAACAGATCATGAGATTTAATAAATAACAATAAAAAACCTCCCCCAAAAAGAAAAGTCCAGAACAGGATCACTTCACTGCTGAATTCAGCCAAACAGTCAAAGAAGAACCAACACCAATTCTCCTCAAACTAAAAAATTGAAGCAAGTCCAGGCACAGTGGCTCACGCCTGTAATCCCAGCACTTTGGGAGGCCGAGAGGGTGGATCACTTTGGGTCAAGAGTTTGAGAGCAGCCTGGACAACATGGTGAAACCCAGTCTCTACTAAAACTACAAAAACTAATCAGGTGTGGTGGCAGGTGCCTGTAATCCCAGCTATTCAGGAAGCTAAGGCAGGAGAATCACTTGAACCTGGGAGGCAGAGGTTGCATTGAGCTGAGATCACACCATTGCACTCCAGCCTGGGTGACAGAACAAGACTCCACCTCAAAAAAAAAAATCATCCTAAATGATTCTCCAAAGACTGCAATACCCTGATCCCCAAACCGGGCAAGGACCCAACCAAAAATGAAAACTGCAGGCTAATATCCCTGATGAACATAGATGCAAAAATTCTCATCAAAATTCTAGTAAACCAAATCCAACAATACATAAAAAAAAAAGAATAGTGGTATTTATCCCAGGGATGCAAGGATGCTCAACATGCACAATTAAATAAGTGTGATACATCACATAAACAGAATGAAAGACAAAAACCATATGATTATATCAATAGATGCAGAAAAGGCATTTGATAAAATTCAGCATTCCTTCATGATTAAAAACTCTCAACAAACTATGCATAGAAGGGACGTACCTCAACATAAAAAAGGCCATATGTGACAAACCCACAGTTAACATCATACTGAATGGGGAAAAGCTGAAAGTCTTTCCTTTAAGAACTGAAACAAGATAAAGATGCCCACTTTCACCACTTCTATTCAACATAGTACTGGCAGTCCTAGCCAGAACAGTTAGCCAAGAGAAAGAAATAAAAGGCATCCAAATTGAAAAAGAGGTCAAATTGTCCCTCTTTGCTGATGGTTCGATCTTACATATAAAACATCTAAAGACTCTACCAAAAAAACTCTTAGCTCTAATAAATTCAGTAAGGTTTCAGGATACAAAATCAATACAAAAATCAGTAGCATTTCTATAAACCAATAATTGAGAAAGAAATCAAGAAGGCAATTTCATTTACAGCAGTTATACAGAATACCTAGGAATACATTTAACTAAGGATGTAAAAGATCTCTACAGGAAAACTACAAAGCACTGATGAAAGAAATTGAAGAGGACACAAACTGAAAATACATCCCATGCTCATGGATTAGAAGAATTAATATCATTAAAATGACCATACTGACCAATGCAATCTATGGATTCAATGCAGTCCCTATCAAATTACCAATGTCATTTTTCACAGAGATTTTAAAAAATCCAGAAATTTGTACGGAACGAAAAAGAGCCTGAACAGCCAAAGAAACCCTAAGCAAAAAGAACAAAGCTGGAGGCATCACACTATCTGACTTGAAAATAATTTACAAGGCTATAGTAATCAAAACAGCATGGTATTAGTATAAAAACAGATACATAGACCAATGGAACATAATTGAGAATCCAGAAACATATCCACTTATTTATAGCCAACTGATTTTTGACAAAGGTGCCAAGCACATACACTGGGGAAAGGACACCCTCTTCAATAAATAGTATTGAGAAAATTGAACATCCATATGCAGAAAAGTGAAATTGGGCCCTTATCTCACCATATACAAAACTCATTTCAAGATAGATTAAAGACTTAAACATAAGACTTGAAACTATAAAAATACTAGAAGAAAACATAGGGAAAACATTGGTCTAGGCAAATATTTTATAGCTGAGACTTCAAAAGCATGGGCAACAAAACCAAAAATAGACAGATGGGACTATATTAAACCAGAAGGCTTCTTCACATCAAAGGAAACAACAGAGTAAAGAGAAAACCTGCAGAATGGGAGAAAACTATTTATCCAATAACGGACTAGCATTTCAAATATACAAGGAACTCAAACAATTCAACATAAACACAAAAACTTACAATCCCATTAAAGAGTTGGCAAAGGACATTCAAAGACATTGCTCAAAAGAAGACAAACAAATGGTCAATAGTTATATAAAAAGGACTTAACATCACTAATCATCAGAGAAATGCAAATCAATACCACAGTGAGGTATCATCTTAACCCAATTAGAATGGCTATGATTAAAAAGACAAAAAATAACAGATGCAGGTGAGGACATGGAGAAAGAGAACTCTTAAACACTGTTGGTGGGAATATAAATTATATTATATTATAAATATAAATTAGTACAGCCATTACAGAGAACAGTGCGGAGATTATTCACAAAACTAAATACACACAATCCAACAATCCCACTTTGGGACATTTATCCAAAGGAAAGGAAATCAGCATATTAAAGGGATACCTGCACTCACATATTATTTGTAGCGCTGTTCACAACAGCAATTATATGGAATCAACCTAACTGTCCACCAAGGAACGGACACTTGGACTAGATAAAGGAAATGTGGTATTAATACACAATGGAATACTGTTTGGCCATAAAAAAGAATGAAATCATGTCATTTGCAGCAACATGGATGCAACTGGAAGTCGCTGTGTTTAGTGAAGTAAGCCAGACACAGAAAGACAGATTGAGTGTGTTCTCACTCATATGCGGGAGCTAAAATAGTTGATGTCATGGAAGTAGAGAGTAGAATGATGTTAACCAGAGGCTGGGAAGGGTGTGTGGGTGGCGAGAATTGGGGAAGAAGAGAGGTTGGTGAATGGGGACACACATACAGTTAGATAAGTTCTAATGTTTGATAACAGAGTAGGGTTACCATAGTTAGCAACAATGTATTGTCTATTTCAAGGTAGCTAGAAGAGAGAACTCGAAGTGTTCCCAACACATAGAAATGAAAAATGCTCAAGGTGATGTATTCCCAAATACCTGAACTTGATCATTACACATTCTATGCATGCAATAGAATGTCACATGTACCCTATAAATATGCAAAATATTACATATCAATTCAAAAACTCTGCAATATATTATATCCCCCTTTTCCAGATGAGGACATTCAGAAGGATGGGAGCCGTGGCAGCCCCACAGTGTTAATCTATGGCAGGGATTTATGGATTATAATTTGGCTGCAGGGGTACCAGGAGGTTTTGTCCTGAAGCTGATTTTTCCTACGTGTTGCTGTTACTCCACACGTGCATGTTTGGAAGTGGCTATGACAATCATGGGGACTAAAACCCTCCTTTGTCAAGCAAATAAAACTTTCCTTCTAGAGGGAAGTTAAGTCCATTGCCAAAGATTGTATAGCTAGAAACCAGCCTGGATGGTTGCTGGAGAATGCCTGAGATAGTTGTCAGTAGGAGGTTAGTTAGAAGTCATTAGGTATTTTTGCCAGGACGCTAATGAGTCATTAACATGGAGTTTACAAGAAGAAACCCAAAGGCCCCAGTCTTTTCCAGCTTCTAGATTAACAGGGGAAATAAGTAGTTAAAATGTACATTATGACACATACAAAAAAGACAAACTCAGCAGGTGCAAAAAATGGCAATTGGGCAGCAATCTAGGGGGAGTTGCAGAGCCATTGGTGAGGGGCACGGGGTAAGTAGGTGAGCTGGTATAAGAGTATACGACTCACAGTTTTGATGAGAGGAAATGTGCCATCATATTTCAGCTGCAGCCTACCTAGTCTACCTCCCACGTGGGTCCCAGTTTCCTCCTGTACATAAGGAAGGATTAAGACTCAATAGTCTCAAACTTTCCAGCATTGATACTTTATGACTGGTTTTGTTTTCAAAGCAGAAAAATATTGAACACATATAGCACTTAAAACTCTCGTCTATTCTTGTGACTTTTTAAAAACTTTCCAGAGAATGGCTTCCTGGGCATTGCCATGTAGAATGTCTATTCTGAGACTTGTCTGTAGCCAGTTCTCATCAGGAATCAGCTTCCCCTATCCCAGACCAGGGAATGCATGGATTTTAATATTCACTAATGTCAGGAAAGTCAGCTTTAGGAAAAGAAAAAAATCGTAACGTTCTCCAAAGCCATCCAGGATTGGTTTGGGTTCTTCATGATTTTGTAATATCCCGGCCAATTCTTCCTTATGGTAGCGTGCCTGATCCAGTACTTTCTTCTGAGGCTGTGGGGGGTTTGACATCAAATGGGGAAAAAGCTGGTCGTGTTTTCAAGACGAGACTTTCTGAGGGAGGTCTGAAGAGCTTTTCTTAGGCTCTTCTATTTTTCCTGCCCACTCTGAAGTCGAACACTGCAGGGACATCCGGCTGCTTCCTAGAAGCCGATCCATTCCACCCGCTTTGGAGAGGAAGAGAAAGATGGATGACATGATTCTGGTTCTAAGCCCAAGAGTCGTGGTTGTGTCAGAGCGAACGTTACCAGTACCCAGAGTCCAGGGGCCCAGTAGGACCTGGGAAACCTATAGAGCTGCCAAGCGCCTTCCATCCAACAATCCCCACAGCATTTGGAGGGAAAAGGCACAGAGGGAATGTGGGGAGGGAGGCACGGAGACTTTAGAAGAAGGCCGCTGATAGGAACTAGTTCTGTTAAAGCTCTGGGCTCAGTGATTTTCTGGGGGCCACTGGGTTTCTTTAGGGGCCTTGCAGGGAGGTTATCTGGAGGCCTATCCAGGAGGGAAGAGGTGGTAAGTGGAGGAGCGTGGGCATGCACAGCTTCCCTGTGGCAGGAGAAAACCCAGCAATGGAATATGGGGAGGAGGAGGCAGATAGAAGAGGGACTGGGGCCCTTCACACGGACTTACTTCCTCTCCTCTTCAGCATCCATTGAACCTCCATTCATAACTCTGTTCTCCTGCCCACTTGGGTATCTGGGCGATTTTCTCAGGGACTGGACCAGCCAGTTTCTCCCAGCCTAGGCAATAAAAAGCCTCCTCCTCCCACGTCTAGATGCTTCTGCTGACAGACAGACTAATTCAAACGATCCCTGCTCAGTCTCATGGTTCCCAAGCAAGAGCCTCACCTCCTTGCACAGTAATGGTCTCACCAAGCTTAAGCAAAGGGTGGTCCATTTGGGATGTTCTCATGTATAGTGTGAACTAATAAGAAAGTGCTGCTCTTTCAACACAGAGAAAATGCTGCTGACCACTCACCCTTGCCCCCATCCTTCCTCAGTGTAGACTGTGCCAGGGCCATCCTGGGTGAGGGAGAGAGAACAAGGAGGCCACCTCCACCCTCTCACAGTCCAGTCTCTTGCTGGACACAGGTATATATATAAAACTAACAGTAGTACTGGTGAGTAAATGAGGCTATGGGAATGCAGAGGATGGAGAGATTTCCATCACCACCCACCAGATCAAAGATGAGTCAAGAAAGCTTGAAAGACATGGAATTTTACTCAGAATTTAGGATGTTCATAGGGAGGGATAGATGGATGGCACTCCCAGGCATGGGGAGGTTCGAGCAGAGGCAAGGGAAATGCCGTTTGACTGAGCCATGGATGTTTGGGGGAGGGGAAGTAAGGATTCAAGTGAGGGTATAAGAGATGTTGGAGATGCAAGGGGTCTCCAGCCAGATTATGGAGGACTTTAATTCTACTCTAAAGACTTTGTAGGGGAACGATCCAAGATGGCCAATCGCTAACATCTCAGGATTGCGGCTCGCAGTGAAAGCGCACAGAACTAGAGGACGCCACACTTTCAGACAAATTCTGGTCGCTCAGGAGCAGAAGATTCCCAGTGGAGGAGCCATGCGGGTCACCAGCGAGACTCTTGTGGCTGGCACAGCGGTTTCACCGGCACCTCCGCACAGCAGCTCTCTGAGCAGAGTAGGCGGGGCTGGC
>JAPYYA010004066.1:0-12189 GCA_028533165.1 Leontopithecus rosalia | reverse complement strand
CCTGCGTGCCTTTTACACCTGGGCTTTTTCCCCCACTCTGTGGGCTATAAGGATCCGTCTGAAAATGCGGTGTTTGCTTACCCTCTGCGTCTTGACTGAGAGCTGCAGTGGTGAGTTGCTTCTACAGCGCCATCTTCCCCCCGGAATCAAATAGTAATAATTTCAAGAGAGATGAATAGGACAGGTAGATCCCAAGAGAGTCAGATCCATAGCTATATAACAGAAAGTGAATAGAAAACATCTGTAATTGATAAATCAATTAATAGAAGTAGAAGCTCTTCATTAAGAGGTGTGAAAGTAATATGAGGGAAGATAAAAGTGGTGTTCTCTGTGAAATAGGAACCATATATGTGAGAGAGAAAGGTGGCCGTGCTGTTTTTAGCACAAGGCTTTCAGCACTGTTTGATTTTCTTAAGCGTGTATACGTCTTACTTTGATTTTTAAATTTTTTTCTGCTTATCTTACTCTTCAGGAAACGATTCTACCATCCATGACCCTGAGCATTTTATTAAGGTGCAATAAAACTAATATTCTACTAATGTCCTTCTATCAAGAGTAACTGAGCTACTGATATTGAACTTGGGCAATTTATCCAATCTTTAGTTTCTAAGCACAGAGCCCAAGGTCAAGGAAAGGCAAATACAGTAATTATATTTGACTCCTACAAACTAGAGCTTAAAACAATGGTCGACAGTCAAATAACCACATCTAAAAACTACCTGTTACTTAGTATATTGGTCTGAGAAATATGTTTTTACCTGATTTCAAACAGGAAACTGTTACAGTGTTCAGATGGAATGTCCAGCAGCACATCATGGTATTGATAGATTGCTGCAATATACATGACCTGGGCTTGAGCGCAAATTAACCTCTGACAATATTTACCTTTCCAACATTTATCTCCCAACATTTTCATTCAGAAATCCTTTGTTCCAGCTACCCTAGCCTTTTCACTATATTCTATTTACACTTTAATTTCTCTGTTTTCACCATGCTTGACTACGTCTTTAGCCATTTTCCCACTCAGATCTTTTCTGTTCTCTCCATTTTTCTGACTGCTGCCCATCTTTCAATACTGAACAAGTCATCTTCTTAGTGCATATCTGTGATACGGAAAACACTGTTAGGTGCTTCAAAAGTTAGTCTTCTAAGAGCTTTATGTTTTATTGGAACGTGACACAAGTAGGCAAATTACTACAATGCAAGATAAAGTGAAAAAGGTTCTATAAGAAAGGTTTACTCAAAATACTGAGAGTTCAAAATGTGTATTATGATATTAATTAGGAAGAATTAGAAAATAGTGCATGTAGAGAGAATTATATGAAAGGCACCTCAAGGAAGGCATTTATCACTGAAAGCTGGAAACATGAACTGTAGAAAGGCATTATTGGGGATTGAAATATGAACAAAGCTCTATCAGCAAAGCATCTTTAAGGCTCGATGAAAAGCCCACTGTGTGTGGCTCGGAGGTAGAGTACATAAATAGGAAAGCAATAGGAAGTGAGTCTGTAATTTCAAGTTGGTGGCATGGTAGAAGGTTTTGGATGCCAGGTTGAGGAATTTTTACTCACCTCTATAAACAAGAGCAGTACATAAAGATTTTTTAGAGAGAAGTGGTCCAATCAGAATAATACTTTAGAAAGATTAATTTAACAGTAGTTTTTAAGATTATTTGAACTGAATGAAAGAAAAGGTAGAAACTGCAGTTAGGAAGCTATTCTATTAGTTTCAATGGCAAGTTCTGCTGGTGAAATAATATGGCCAAGAAGGAAATGAAAGAAAACTGGATAGGGAAGGAAAGGAGGAAGACTCCAAGGGACTTGATGCTAGATTGATTGGTGTCGCCATCTCTCTTGCTTGATTTAAAGAAAAGGACTCTAGTTTGCATACCTGATAGACTAGGGTAATGCTGGCAGCAGAAGAGAAGAGACTGAGTAGAATATGTTTTGAATACACTGAGTTAAAGTGTTAAAGACTGGTGCTAAGAGGAAAGTTCATAGCCCTAAACACCCACATCAAAAAGACTGAAAGAGCACAAACTGATGTTCTAAAGTCACACCCCAAGGAACTAGAGAAACAAGAGAAAAACGAAACCCAAACCCAGCAGAAGAAAAGAAATAACCAAGATCAGAGCAGAACTAAATGAAATTGAAACAAAAATACAATACCAAAGATAAATGAAACAAAAAACTGGTTCTTTGAAAAGATAAATAAAATTGATAAACTATTAGCAAGATTAACCAAGAAAAGAAGAGAGAAAATCCAAATAGCCTCATTAAGAAACAGAAGAAGACATATTACATCTGACACCACTGAAACAGGAAAGATCATTCAAGGCTATTATGAACAACTTTATGCACATAAACTAGAAAACCTTGAAGAAATGGATAAATTCCTGGAAAAATAAAATCCTCCTAGCTTAAATCAGGAAGAATTAGATATGCTGAACAGACCAAATAACAAGCAATGAGTTTGAAATGGCAATTTTAAAATTACCAACAAAAAAGTCTAGGACCAGATGCATTCACAGAGAATTCTACCAGACATTCAAAGAAGAGTTGGTACCAATTGTTTTGACATTATGCCACAAGACAGAGAAAGAAGAAACCCTCCCTAATTAATTTTATGAAGCTAGCATCACCCTAAAACCAACACCATGAACAGACATAAGTAAAAAGGAAACTACAGACTGATACCCTTGATGAACATAGATGCTAAAATCCTTAACAAAATAGTAGCTAACTGAATCCAATATCCAAAAGACAATCCACTATGATCAAATGGGTTTCATACGAGGAATGCAGGGACAGTTTAAGATATGCAAGTCAATAAATATGGTACACCACATAAACAGAATTAAAAACAAAAATCACATAATCATCTCAATAGATGCAGAAAAAGCATTTGATGAAATCCAGCATCTCTTTATGATTAAAACTCTCAGCAAAATCAGCATACTTATTTGAGGGACATACCTCAATGTAATAAAAGCCACCTATGACAAACCCACAGCCAACATAATATTTAATTAATAGAGAAAAGTGGAAAACATTCACCCTGAGAACTGGAACAAGACAAGGATGCCCACTCTCACCACTCCTCTTCAACATAGTACTGGAATTCCTAGCCAGAGCAATCAGACAAGAGAAAGAAATAAAGAGAATCCAAATCGGTAAAGAGGAAGTCAAACTGTCAGTGTTTGCTGACGATATGATCATTTTCCTTAAAAACCTAAAAGACTCCTCCAGAAAGCTCCTAGAACTGATAAGAATTCAACAAAGTTTCAGGATACAAGACTAATGTACACAAATCAGTAGTTCTGCTATACACCAATAGCAACCAAGTGAGAATCAAATGAAGAATTCAACTTCTTTTACAGTAGCTGAAAAAAATAAAATACTTAGAAATAGAACTAACAAATGAGTCAGAAGAACTCTACCAGAAAAACCACAAAACACTGTTGAAAGAAATCATAGATGACACAAAGGGAAACACATCCCATACTCACAGATGGGTAGAATCAATATTGTGGAAATGACCATACTGCCAAAAGTAATCTACAAATTCAGTGCAATCCCCAACAAAATACCAGCACCATTCTTCACAGAATTAGATAAAACAACTCTAAAATTCATATGGAATCAAAAAAGAGCCCACATAGTCAAGGCAAGACTAAGCATAAAGAACAAATCTGGAGGCATCACACTACCTGATTTCAAACTATACTCTAAGGCCATAGTCACCAAAATGGCGTGGTACTGCTATAAAAATAGGCACACAGACCAATGAAACAGAATAGAGAACCCAGAAATAAATCCAAATACTTATAGCCAAGTGATCTTTGACAAAGCAAACAAAAACATAAAGTGGGAAAAGGACACCCTTTTCAACAAATGGTGCTGGGATAATTGGCTAGCCACATGTAGGAGAATGAAAGTGGATCTTCCTCTCTCACCTTACAGAAAAATCAACTCAAGATGGATTAAGGACTTAAATTTAAAACCTGAAACTATAAAAATTCTAGAATATAACCTTGGAAAAAACCCTTCTAGACATTGGCTTAGGCAAGGATTTCATAAGCAAACATTGTATGTTCTCACTTGTAAGTAGGAGCTAAGCTATGAGGACACAAAGGCATAAGGATGATACAGTGGACTTTGGAGACTTGCAGGGAAGAATGGGAGGAAGACGAGGGATAAAAGACAACACATATGGTGCAGTGTATACTGTGTAGGTGATGGGTGCACCACAATCTCACAAATCACTGCTAAAGAACTTACTCATGTAAGCAAACACCACTTGTACCCCAACAACTTATGGTGAAAGAAAAAGAAAGAGAGAAAGAAAGAAAAAGGAAGGAAGGAAGGAAGGAAGGAAGGAAGGAAGGAAGGAAGGAAGGAAGGAAGGAAAGAAAGAAAGAAAGAAAAGTATTAAAAAGACTTACAATAGAAGTGAACAACAGGCAATCAGAATGAGAGTCAGGAGCTCAGGAATGAAGATGGGGATTGAGATATTTCTGCACAAAAGTGATATTTGAAGAAGGGGAAGTATAAATAGGGAGGTCCACAAATAATCATTTCTAAAAGTCTTTGTTTATGAGACTGGGGAAAAAAGAGACATAAAAAGAGAGGGGCTTGTAATAAGGTGGTTGCTCTCCTTTTTTGCTGTTAGGAATTTTTAAATTATTGTTTACTTAATTTTGTTATTATTGTTGTTGTATTCATTTATTTCATGGAGGGAGGGAAAGCAAACAATTGGCCAATTTTACCATCTTGAGCTGAAAGGCCATAGTAGCAAAGGTTCTAATGGAGAGGTAAAGGACTATATCTTAAAGGAAGAAAGCAATTCTGGAGCAGATTAATTTTATTTCTTTCCTGGCACTGCCCCATTTCCAGCCCAAACAAGGCATCTATAAATTAACCTTAGTGCTGAAGTACTTTCTGAGCTAGAATTCAAGGCAAAATAGGAATTAGAGTGGTCCATTACCCTGATTTTCTCAGAGCTGAGGAGTCTCCCAGGACAGAAGACTTTCAGTGATAAAAGTGGGAAAGTTCTGGGCAAACCAGGGTAAGGTAGTCATCCTCAACAGGGTGGAATGCAGAAAGTAGGCAGAAATGCCTAAGCCTGACACCAGTTACTTATCTTAATTATCTCAAAATGTGTCCAGGCTTGGGAGGCAGACATCTACAAAAAAAGTGTGGGTGAGCTTTCTGTGTGTACAATCCAGACAGAGGAAGTTCTTGGTTCATGTGGGGCTTTCTATCAACAATCATTCACCAATGGAATGGGAGCCCTAAAAATTTACCCAGGGAATGTGTCTGGGGTCACTCCCTGGAAATTCTACAAGACCGAATACAGCGTTGGAGTCGGAGAGCAGGAGACTTGGATCAGGGTAGTGCAAAGTCAGCAAATAGAGATTCAGCGACAGCTATTTCACAGAATTTAAGAAGTTGAAATGGCACGCAAGTGAAGATAGGTGGATTACATTGGCCGCTGACACAAAGACATTGTTTTGCCTATAAAACCAGGAAGAACAATCTGTCTCCTGTCCTGAGGGCATATTCATGACATTTGCCATGGTGCAGCTACTGTTGACATTTCCTGTAGAAGCAAAATCTGTCTAAAAGGACATCTTGAAAGGCTAAGAGGACATGGGACCTCCTGCCAGCTGGCCTGAAGAGGTTTACAAAACACCTCTTCTTCCTGATTCCTTCAGAAATCCTACTGGACAATGCAGACTGCTTCATCTCCTTTTATTTAACTGAACTGCCAGAATGGAGACAGTCCCAAATGTTTTGCACAGAGCTGTAATTTTAAACTGCGATTTTAAATTGAGAGATGTGACATGGTGTAATGAGAATAGCTCTTGTAACTAGAGAAACCTAGATATTAATTTAACCCGGCCACTTATTACCTGTATAATCTTAGGTACATTAATTAGTTTCTATGATCCTCAGTTCTCTCTGTAACATTGGTTTAATAATATGTATCTCAGAAATGTTGTGATATACAGACATAACCATATGAATATGCAAAGCACAGTGTACATGAGTTATGGGAAGTCCCTCTTCCCCCACCCTCCTACAAAGTGGTCTCTGTGTGTATGACTGTGTGTGCAAAACTGTGTACGTGTGATTGTGTGTGTGTGCACACATGTGCAGAGCTCTTCAGATAACCCAACAGCCTTAACAAAGAACAGAAACTCTCTTTGTTCTCAACCTTCCTCAATAGTCATGTTGTAAACTGGGTGCCATAGCTTTAATTTCACAGTCGCCAGGCTCTACTTCTCCATCTCCCCCAAAGATTTCCATGCTCAAGATCACACTTGTGGCTTCTATTTTACTGTAAAAAGCGAGCTGGAGCATATTTCTTTCAATTCCTAGAGGAACATAAAGCTATCTCTGCCTCTTGGATGGCCTGTCCCAAATGTCTTTCTCTATAGGGTTTGCTATGAATTTCCCTCACAAAACTGCTTTGCTGCATCCCATAACTGTTGGTATATTGTATTTCCATTTTTGTTTGTAAGATTATTTATCTCCCTCTTAATTTCTTCTGTGAACCCTTGATTATTTAAAGGCATTATGTTTAATTTCCATATGTTTTAGAATTTTCCAAGATTTCTCCTATTATTTGATTTCTACTTTTATGCCATTGTAACTGGAAAAGATATTTGATATGATTTCAATTTTCTTAAATTTGTTATGACTTGTTTTTGTTTGTTTGTTTGTTTTTGGCCTAACATATGATCTATTTTAGAGAATGTACCATGTACACTTGAGACAACCGTGTATTCTGTTATGGCTGGATACAATGTCCTGTTTGTCTGGTTTATTTGTTTAAATGTGTAATTAAAGTCCACTGTTTCCCTATTGATTTTATGTCTAAATGATTTGTTTATTGTTGAATTGTGTTTTCCTAATTGTGTATTACCTAATATTGTGTTTCCCTAATATTATGGTATTACTGTACATTTCTCCCTTTAGATTACTTGTTTCTTTATACATTAGATGCTTCAATTTTGAGTTTATATGCATTTACAATTGTTATGTCCTCTTTATTAATTGATCTCATTATTATACAATGACCTTCTTTGTCTCTTTTTAAGGTTTTTGACTTAAGGTCTATTTTGTTGATAGGAGTACAGCTCTCCCTGGTCTTTATTTTTTCAATTTGTGTAAAATATCTTCTTCCATCCTTTCACTTTTACTCTCTATGTGTTCTGACTAATAAAGACAGTCACTTATCAATAGTGTACACTAAAATTTTTGTTTGTTTTAATCTATTCAGCCACTTTATGTCTTTTAAGAATTTAATCTAATTACATTTAAGATAGTAATTGACAGATAAGGACTTTCTATTCCCATTTGGTAATTTGCTTTCTGAGTGTTTTGTGAATATTTTTTCTTTTTCTCGCTTCCTGTCTTTCATTGTGGTTTGATGGCTTTCTGTAGTGATATACTTTGAATTCTTTATATATTTTGGGTAACTACTATAGATTTTAGCCTTGTAGCTACCTTGAGGCTTATATAACACATTGTATACTTATAACAAGCTATTTTAAGCTAATAACAACTTAACTTAATCACATACAAAAACTCTACATTTATGGCCCCTCCCTCCTTTTAAGACATCAGTGACAAAATTTACACCTTTTTGTAATTTTTATCCCCTAACAATTTATTGTACCTGCAGTTGTTTTTAATGATTTTGTTTTTTAACCATAATACTACAGATAACATTTCTGTATTCACCATATTTACAGTATTAGAGTATTCTGAGTATAATTATATAATACTTGTATCATTAAGTTTTGTACTTTTATATGTCTTATGTCATTCTTTAGCAACCTTAATTTCTTAAAGAACTCTCTTTGGCACTTCCTGTAAGACATGTCTAGTGGTAATAAACTCCCTTAGCTTTTATTTGTCAGGTAAAGTTTTTATATTTCCCTCAAGTCTGAAAGAAAGCTTTGCTAGGTAAAGTATTTTGGTTGACAGTCTTTTTTTTTCTTTTACCATTTTGAATACATCATCCCACTCTGTCCTGAACTATAAAACTTCTGCTGAGAAATTATCTGACAGCAGTATAGAGACTCTGATACTAAGCCTAGTACTCAATAGTTATTTTTATAATCCTCTCCCTTCTCCAACCCTCCACCCTTAAGTAGACTTCAGTGTCTGTTGTTTCCCTCTTTGTGTCATGAGTTTTCACTATTTAGCTCCCACTTATAAGTGAGAATATGCAGGCCAGCATGGTGGCTAACAATTAGTTAGGCATGGTTGTGGTCACCTGTAATCCCAGCTACTCGGGAGGCTGAGGCAGGAGAATCACTTGAACCTGGGAGGCAGAGGTTTTGATGAGCCAAGATCACACAATTGCACTAGAGCCTGGGCAACTAGAGTGAAACTCTGTCTCAAAAAAAAAAAAAAAGAGTGAGAATATGTGATACTTGGTTTTCTGTGGCTGTGTCGGTTTGCTAAGGATAGTGGCCTCCAGCTTCATCTATGTTCTCACAAAAGATGTGATCTTGTTCTTTTTTATGACTGCATAGTATTCCATGATATATAAGTACCACATTTTCTTTATCCTATCTGTCATTGATGGGCATTTAGCTTGATTCTATGTCCTTGCTACAGTGAACAGTGTCAGGGAACATTCACCTGCATATGTGTTTATGGTAAAATGATTTCTATTCCTTTGGGTATATACCCAAAGCAATGAGATTGCTGGGTTGAATGGTAGTTCTGTTTTTAGTTCTTTGAGGAGTAACCACACTGTTTTTCACAATGGTTGAACTAACTTACACTCCCATCAACAGTGTACAAGCATTCCGTTTTACCACAACCTCACTAATATTTATTTTTTCACTTTTTAATAATAGCCATTCTGACTGGTGTGAGATGATTTGCATGCTCTAACGATCAGTGATACTGAGCTTCTCTTCATATGCTTCTCGGTCGCATGTATATCTTCTTTTAAAAAGTATAATACTTTTTTTTGAAGTCAAATTTTTTTCAGTGCAATTAATTTATTGGGAAAAAAATTGAGCATAATGAGAATTTCACATTTTCTTATGGATAGTTTCACCAGCAAGAAACACAAGGTGTACCAAGTTAAACCAATTCACATAAGAATACACAAAAGACACTCCTATACCTCAAACATCTACCAGCTATCTTGGTACACTGGGTGTACTGACCTCAAGGTTTTGTTCATTATCTTGTTAGATTTGTTGCCATGTTCTCACACGGCAGAAGAGTGGAAGGGCAAAAGGGGTGAATGCTACAGTCTCACATGAGAGAAAGGAAAAGGGTAAAATGTCAGGCAGTTCTCTGAAGTCTTTTTTATAAGAGCATTAATACCATTCATGAGGATTTCAACCTTATGACCTAATCACCTTCCAAAGGCCCTACCTCTTAACACTGTCACGTTAGTGATTAAATTTCAAAATACGAATTTGGGGAACACATCAAGACCATAACAGGGCACAAAGAAAGCTTCTGGTGTATAATAAATAATCTATATTTTAATTTTGGAGGTAGTTTCAGAGGGTTACTCCTTTGTAAAAATGTATCAAGGACAACTTAAAATCTGTGTATTTTATGTATGTTATACCTCAATAAAAATATTTACCAACAAATTATTTAAAAATATGTAGGATTCAATCTAAAGATGGCCAATTGGGAGCAGCTCAGGATTGCAGCTCCTAGTGAAAGCACAGAGGGTGAGTGGATTCTGCATTTCCAGATGGATTTTTATTGCTCACAGACCAGGAGATTCCCAGGCAGAGGAGCCCCACAGGTCGCCAGCGTGGCTGTTTTGGCCAGCATGGCTGTTTTGCCAGTGCCTGAGTGCGGCAGTTCTCCATACAAAATACACTGGTCTGGGTGCCCTTTTAGTTGGCAATTTGAGCTCCGGGAAGGCAGAGTCACCCATTCATCTGATGAAAAAGAGGACTGAAACAGGGAGCCAGGCCAGGAGATTCCTGGGCAAAAAAAAATGCCAGGAATCTCAGCACTGCTGTTTCAGCCAGTGCAGTGGGTCGCCGCACAGGAAATCACACAGATCCCAGCGCCTTTCCAACAGGAGACTGGAACACCTGGGAGAGAGTAGACCGTTCAACTAAAAAAAAAGGCTCCAAGGCAGGGAGCCAGGTGATCAGGTTCAGTTGGTCCCACCCCCCACACCCCCCCACAAACACACACACACAAAACAGCAACTGAAAACGCTCTGGGTTGAGAGTTTCACAGCAAGCACCACTGAACCCGGGATGGTCCAGCTCTGTGGGGAGGGGTGTCCGCCATTACCAAGGCACTCAACCACTATGGAGGTAGTCCACCATTGCTGAGGCAGCCCACCATTGTGGAGGCAACCCACCATTACAGAGAGAGTCCACCATTACAGAGGTGGACCACCATTGATGAGGCAGTTCTAACTACACCCATATAAACAGGACTGCAGGGAAGGTCTCATAGCAGCTGGGCAGAGCCCACAGCAACTCAGCAAAGCCTCTGCAGGCAGACAGTGACTAGGTTGCCTCCCTGCTGGGCAAGGCAGCCCTGAAAAAAATGCACCAGCTCAATGGAAACTCATAAATAAAGCCCTAACTCCCTGGGACAGAACACCAGGGAAAAAACGGGTTTATGAGTTCTGCTGCAGCAGACTTAAACATACCTGCCCAGAGGCTCTGAATGAACAATGGAGTTCACAGCTCAGCACTTGAGTTCCTATAAAGGACAGACTGCCTCCTCGAGCAGCTACCTAACTCCCGCATATCCAAAGAGTTACCTCATAAAGGAGAGATCAGACTGACATTTGGCTGGTACCCTTCTGGGACAAAGATAGCAGCAGAAGAAACTGGTAGCAACCCTTACTGTTCTGCAACTACTGCAGGTGATCCCCAGGCAAGCAGGGCCTGGAGTGAACCTCAGCAGTCCTACAGCAGAGGGGCCAGACTATTAGAAGGAAAACTAAGAAACAGAAATAACTTCATCATCAACAATCTGGACGTCCACTCAGAGACCCAACCTGAAAGTCAGCAACTATAAAGATGACAGGTGGATAAATGCACAAAGATGGGAAGAAAACTAGCACAAAAAGGATGAAAACACCCGAAACCAGAACACCTCTCCTCCTACAAGGGATCACAACTCCTCACCAGCAAGGAAACAAGGCTGGATGGAGAATGAGTGTGATGAAACGACAGAATCAGGCTTCAGAAGGCGGGTAATAACAAACTTCTGTGAGCTAAAAGAACATGTTCTAACCCAATACAAAGACACTAAGAACCTTGAAAAAAAATTTGATGAAATGCTAACGAGACAGGACAACTTAGACGGGAATATAAGTGAATTGATAAAGCCGAAAAACACAACACAAGAACTTCGTGAAGCATGCACAGGTTTCAACAGTCGAATTGACCAAGCAGAAGAAAGGATATCAGAGGTCAAAGATAAACTCAATGAAATAAAGCAAGAAGCCAAGATTAGAGAAAAAAGCACAAAGAGGAATGAACAAAGACTCCAAGAAATATGGGACTATGTGAAAAGACCTAATATACTGTCGATAGGTATAACTGAATGTGACGAAGAGAATGAATCCAAGCTGGAAAATACTCTTCAGGGTATTATCCAGGAAAACTTCCCCAACCTAGCAAGGCAGGCCAATATTCAAGTCTAGGAAATACAGAGAACACCACAAAGATATTCCTCAAGAAGAGCAACCCCAAGGCACATAATCGTCAGATTCACCAGGGTTGAATTTGAAGGAGAAAATGCTAAGGGCAGCCAGAGAGAAAGGTCAGGTCACCCACAAAAGGAAGCCCATCAGACTCACAGCAGATCTCTCAGCAGAAACCCTACAAACCAGAAGGGAGTGGGGGCCAATATTCAATATCCTTAAAGAAAACAACTTTCAACCCAGAATTTCATATCCAGCCAAACTGAGCTTCACACATGGAGGAAAAATAAACTTCTTTGCAAACAAGCAAGTACTCAGAGATTTCATCGCCACAAGGCCTGCTTTACAAGAGCTCCTGAAAGAGGCACTACACATAGAAAGGAACAATCAGTACCAGCCATTCCAAAAACATACCAAATGCTAAAGAGCATCAACAAAATGAAGAATCTGTATCAACTAACAGAAAAAACAGCCAGCTAGCATCAAAATGGCAGTATCAAATTCACACAT
>JAPYYA010004065.1:0-12190 GCA_028533165.1 Leontopithecus rosalia | reverse complement strand
ACTGAGGTCTATTGGGGGAAATAGGGGAGGGACAGCGGGGGGGGGAGCAGGGGAGGGAAGGCATGGGGAGAAATACCAAATATGGGTGAGGGGGCAGAAGGCAGCAAAACACACTGCCACGTGTGTACCTATGCAACTATCTTGCATGTTCTGCACATGTACCCCAAAACCTAAAATGCAATAAAAATTAAAAAAAAAAGAAATATTAACTTATATCTGGAAAAATAGAAAATAAAAATTAAAATTTAACAAAGCTTCATAAGGATAACTGGGGATGTCAGACATGTTAATATACCCTGTAGTCCCAGCTACTCAGGAGGCTGAGGAGGGAAGATAACTTGAGCCCAGGGATTTGAGGCTGCAGTGAGCCATGATCACACCTGTGAATAGCCACTGCACTTTAGTCTGGATCTCTTTTTTGAAATACCATCTCAAAAAAAAAGATAATTGAGGAAATAAAGATTTTCATTTACTTGTCATCTCTAAACACTTTGACTACTCTGTATTATTTGAAATTCAATTTAGACAAAATGCCTCCATCAAGTTTGTATGGTCTACTGGGAATACTATAAAAAGAAATAATTCTCTATGGTTTTAGATGCTAAACTAGCAAAGTCAGCAGAAGAAGACAATCTGATGTCACCAAGGCTTAATCATGTAATATAATTATTACATGCAGTAGGATGAGGAAAGAGAGGTCACAAGGGAAGCTAAGTGGGTCTAGTGGGTTTCAGAGCATGGGTACTATGGTTTGGGAATGGTTCATTTGTTCCCACTCAATCTCTGGCTGAAATTTAATCCTCAGTGTGTTGGTGTTGGAAGGTGGGCCCTACTGGTGGGAGGTGTTTGGGTTAAGTGGGCAGATTATTCATGAAGAGATAAGTGTCCTCCCTCAGGGGCGAGTTCTCATTCTATTAGTTTTCAGAAGAGCTGTGTATTGAAGATGCCAGCATGTCCACTCTTTCTCTCACTTCCTCTCTCGCCATGTGGTCTTTGCATGTGTTGACCCACCTTTGCTTCTACAGTGTGTAGAAGCAGCCAGAGGCCCTCACAAGATACAGATGCCCAGTATTGAACTTTCTAGTCATCCATTTGTAAGCCAAATAAACAATTTTCTTCACAAATACCAACTCTCAGATATTCCATTATAGCATCACAAAATGGACTAAGACACCAAACCTTGGAGTAACATGCCCAATGAGGAAAATTTTATTTTAACAGTACTAGCTTAGTGCAAGAAAAATAGGCGTAATGCCCCCAAAAATGAGCTTCAACTTGTCTGACTACAATACTGAGACTAAATTCTCCACGACTAATTCTTAATTCTCCACATTAAGGTAGATGATAATATAAATAGCATATTAGAATGAGACATTTTTTATTTAAGCTTTTATAACTATGAAAGGATGTCACGTAATTCTCTTTTAGAAGAAGGTAGAAAAATACAACTGTATCAAAATGCCATTAACATGGTCTTTGGTTTTGAATAAACAGACATACTGATTTTATTACGATCTGCTTTACTGCACTTCACGGATATTGCATTTTTTAATAAATTCAAGTGTGTGGCAACCTTGCATCAAGAAATATTGTCAGCATCATTTCTCCAATAGCATGTGCTTACTACATATCTCTGTGGCACAGTTTGGTAATCTCATAGTATTTCAAATCTGTGATCATTGATCTTTCATGTTACCATTGCAATTGTTCTGGGGCATCTGGAACTGTCCTATAAGACAATGAAATTTATTGCTAAGTATGTATGTATTAGGTTATTTTTGCATTGCTCTGAAGAAATACCTGAGACTGGGTAGTTCATTTAAAAAAAGGTCTAATTGACCCTTGGCTCTGCAGGGTGTACAGGAAGCCTAGTGCCAAAATAACTTGGCTTCCAGAAAGGCCTGAGGGAGTAAGGTGAAGTGGGTGATTATGCATACATGGCAAAAGTTGGAGCAAGTGAGAGGAAGTGAGGTACCATACATTTTAAACAGCCAGACCTTGCAGGAAATTACTCTCTATTGCAAGGATAACACCAAGGGGATGGTTCTAAAGCACTCATCACTCATGGTAAGCTACCCACATGATCCAATCACCTCTCACCCGGCCCTGTCTCCAATACTGAGAATTACAATTCACCATGAGTTTTGGGCAGGAACACATGTCCAATCTATGTCAGTATATGTTCTGATTGTTCAACCAACTGACCATTTTGCCATCGTTCTCCCTCTTCTCAGGCCTCCGCACACCCTAAGACACAACAGTATCGAAATTAACTCAATTATAATCCTACAATGGCCTCTAAGAGTTCAAGTGAAAGGACAAGTAGTACATATCACATTTTATTTTAGTTTAGTTTTTAGAGATGGAGTCTCACTGTGACACCCAGGCTGGAGTGCAATGACACAATCTCTGCTCACTGCAACCTCCACTTCCTGGGTTCAACCGATTCTTCTGCCTCAGCCTCCCAAGTGGCTGGGATTACATGCACACACCATCATACCCAGCTAATTTTTGTATTTTTAGTAGAGACAGGGTTTCACCATGTTGGCCACGTTGTTCTCAAACTCCTGACCTCAAGTGATCCACCCACCTCAGCCTCCCAAAGTGCTGGGATTACAGGCATGACCCACTGCACCAGAATAAGTCCCATTTTAAATGAAAGGCCAAAAGCTAGGCCTCTACTAGTTAGCCAAGTTGTAAATTGATCTTGAAAAAAATTAAAAGTACTATTTCATTGAAGAGCAAAATTACCTTATTTCTGATTTGGACAAAGTTTTAATTGTCTGGATAAAAGATCAAATCAGCCACAACACTCTCATTAACCAAGGGCAAATTCAAAGCAAGGTTCTAACTCCCTTAATTCTGTGAAGACTTAGAAATTTGAGAAGGTTGGGGGTAACATTTAAAGATTGCAGATTTTGCAATGTATCCATCTGGCAAAGGGGTAATATCCAGAATCTACAAAGAACATAAAAAAATTTACAGGAGGCTGGGCACGGTGGCTCAAGCCTGTAATCCCAGCACTTTGGGAGGCCAAGGCGGGTGGATCAAGAGGTCAAGAGATCGAGACCATCCTGGTCAACATGGTGAAACCCCGTCTCTACTAAAAATACAAAAAATTAGCTGGGCATGGTGGTGCATGCCTGTAATCCCAGCTACTCGGGAGGCTGAGGCAGGAGAATTGCCTGAACCCAAGAGGCAGAGGTTGCGGTGAGCTGAGATTGCGCCACTGCACTCCAGCCTGGGTAACAAGAGCAAAACTCTGTCTCAAAAAAAAAAAAAAAGAAAAATTTACAGGAAAAAAACAACCCCATCAAAAAACTGGGTGAAGGATATAAGCAGACACATCTCAAAAGAAAACATTTATGCAGCCAACAAACATGAACAAATGCTCATTGTAACTGCTCATTAGAGAAATGGAAATCAAAACCAAAATGAGATACCACCTCACACCAGTTAGAATGGCGATCATTAAAATGTCAAGAAACAACAGATGCTGGGGAGGATGTGGAGAAACAGAAATGCTTTTACACTGTTGGTGAAAGTGTAATTAAGACGGAGTTTCACTCTTGTTACCCAGGCTGAAGTGCAATGGCGTGATCTTAGCTCACCACAACCTCCACCTCTTGGGTTCAGGCAATTCTCCTGCCTCAGCCTCCTCCTCAAGGATCTTGATCCAGAAATATTTGAACCAGCAATCCCATTACTGGGTATATACCCAAAGGATTATAAATCATTCTACTATAAAAACACATGCACATGTATGTTTATTGTGACACTGTTCACAATACCAAAGAGTTGAAACCAAATGCCCATCAGTGATAGACTAGATAAAGAAAATCTGGCACATGTGTGCCATGGAGTATTATGCAGTCATAAAAAAGAATGATTTCATGTCCCTTGCATGGACGTGGATGAAACTGGAACCCATCATTCTCAGCTAACTAACACAGAAATAGAAAACCACTCTACATGTTGTCACTCATAAGTTGGAGTTAAACAATAAGAACACATGGACACAGGGAGGGAAACATCACACACCAGGGCCTAATGAGGGATGACGGATGAGGGGAGGGATAGCATTAGGATAACTACCTAATGTAGATGATGGGTTGATGGGTGCAGCAAACCACCATGACATGTGTATACCTATGTAACAAACCTGCATGTTCTGCATATGTATCCCAGAACTTAAAGTATAATAATTTTTTAAACCTATAAATAATATTAAAATTTAATAAACCAGGGGGAAAAAGATAGCAAAGTTTGGCTTATAAGGATGAAAGAAAGAAGCCCTCTTTCTAAAATAGAGTACAGAGTGAAACAGCAAGTGATTATCTAGAAGCTGCAGCAAGTTATCCAGAAGATCTAGCTAAACTCATTGATGAACATCGCTATACTAAACAACAGATTTGCGTGTGTGTTTGTGTAGATGAAATAGCTTCTATTGGAAGAAGACATCATCTAGAACTTTCATAGCTAGAGTGGAGAAGTTCATACCTGGCTTCAAAGCTTAAAAAAACAGACAGGCTGATTCCCTTATTAGGGTCTAATGCAGCTGGTGACTTTAAGTTGATGCTAATGCTTATTTACCACCCAGAAAATCCTAGCACCGTTAAGAATGATGCAAAAGTTGCTCTACCTGTGCTGTAGAAATTGAACGACAAAGCCAGAATGGCATCTGTTTATAGCATGTCTTACTGAATATTTTAAGCTCACTATGGAGAACTCCTACTTGGAAAAAAAGATTCCTTTTAAAGTATAACTGCTTATTGACAATGGATCTGATGACTCATGCATTCCACAGGTGATGTACAAGGAGATTAACATTATTTCCATGCTTGCTAACACAACATTCATTATAGTGACCATGGATCAAGGAGTAATTTCAACTTTCAAGCCTTACTATTTAAGAAATATATTTTCTAAGGCTGCATCTGTTTCCTCTTATGTATCTGGGCAAATTAAATTGAAAACCTTCTGTAGGGTCCTCACCATTCTAAATGCCATTAAAAGCATGTGAGATTCATGAAAGGATGTCAGAATATCAACATTAAAGAAATTTGAAAGAATTTAGTTCTAACTCTCACACATGACTTTGAAGTGTTCAAGACTTGTGGAGGAAGTAACTGCAGATGTGGTAGAAATAGCAACAAAACAAGAGCTGAAGACATGACTGAAAGGCTACAATTTCACAATAAAACTTGAACAGATAAAGAGTTGCTTTTCATGGATGAGCAAGTTAAATAATTTCTTGAGAAGAAATCTACCCTTGGAGAAGATGCTGTGAACATTGTTGATAAGACAACAAAGGATTTAAAACATTATATAAACTTAGTTGAAAAAGCAGCAGCAAGATTTGAGAGGATTAATTACAATTTTGAAAGAAATTCTACTGTGGGTAAAATGCTGTCAAACAGCATTACATGCTACAGAGAAATCTTTCATAAAAGGAATAGTTAGTTGCTACAGTAAACTTCATTGTCTCTAATTTTAAGAAATTTTAACAGCCACC
Organism: Leontopithecus rosalia; assembly: GCA_028533165.1. Classification (NCBI taxonomy): domain Eukaryota; kingdom Metazoa; phylum Chordata; class Mammalia; order Primates; family Cebidae; genus Leontopithecus; species Leontopithecus rosalia. The sequence continues at coordinate 6,675 of JAPYYA010004065.1, read as the reverse complement.
CCAACCTTTAGCAACCATTGCCCCGATCAGTCAGCAGCCATCAATAGCAAGACAAGATTCTTCCTTGGCACGACATTGTGACTCACTCTAAGGTCTGATAACTGTTAGTATTTTTTCACAAGAAAGAATTTTTTCAATTTAGGCATAGAGATTTTATTCATAGACATAATGATACAGCACACTTGATAGACCATAGCATAGTGTAAAATAATCTATATATGCAGTGGGAACCACCCCCCCAAAAGTTTAAATTGCTTTATTGCAGTATTTTCTTAACTGGGGTGGTATGGAACTGAACTCACATTTTCTTGATACGCTTGCATGTGCTTATATAGAGAAGCTATAGGCAGGTCTGAAATTAAGCTGTTTAAGAAAATTTAGGAAATTAATAATTAAGCTTAGAATGTTTTCATTCCATTCTTATTAAGACATTGAGGTTTCTTAGAATTACTTATCTTCATAGGTATATTTAAATTGTCCTTATACTTTTTACTAAAATATTTAATATACATGTACATATCCAAGTGCACTTTGATAAAATTGAATGAAAATAGTAGAGACAGGTTTTTATATGTGAAATGCAATCACTGTGTCTGAAAGCCAACAGTACCTAACAAATTATTTATCACTACATAAATACTTCTTAATAACCATATTTGTAAAAATATGTCTGAAATCTAAGAAAGGTTTACAACTTGTTTGTTGGTAATGACCCAGACTTCAGGTGTGGTATCAGGAAATAATTTCAGTTAGGGAGAAGGATCCAGATAAATCATCAGTGCTTAGTGACTTAAGAAGTTCACACCAGTTAGAATGGCGATCCTTAAAAAATCTGGAGACAACAGATGCTAGAGGGGATGTGGACAAATAGGAATGCTTTTACACTGTTGGTTGAAGTGTAAATTAGTTCAACCATTGTGGAAGACATTGTGGCAATTCCTCAAGGATCTAGAAAGAGAAATACCATTTGACCCAGCAATCCCATTGTTGGATATATACCCAAAGGATTATAAATTATTCTGTTATAAAGACACATGCACATGTATGTTTATTGTGGCACTGTTCACAATAGCAAAGACTTGGACCCAACCCAAATGCTCATCGATGATAGATTGGATAAAAAAATATGGCATATATACACTATGGAATACTCTGCAGCCATAACAAAGAATATATTCGCTTATTTTGCAGGAATATGAATAAAGCTGGAAACCATCATTCTCATCACACTGACACAAGAACAGAAAACCAAAGGCCGCATGTTCTCACTTATAAGTGGGTGTTAAACAATGAAAACACATGGACACAGGGAGGGAAACATCACACACCAGGGCATGTTGGGGTTGGGGGGGTCAAGTGAAGGACAGCAGGGGTTTGGGGAATAGGGGAGGGATAGCATTAGGGGAAATACCTAATGTAGATGACAGGGTGATGGATGCAGCCAACCACCATGGCACGTGTATACCTGTGCAACAAATCTGTACATTCTGCACTTGTACCCTAGAACTTAAAGTATAATAATAAAAAAAGAAGTTTATTAGCATCTGTGGAGGATGTAGGCATAAAAATTTCTTTTTCTAATGAATGATTGTTAAAGCTGATTAATATAATATATCTACAACACACAAAAGTGAGTCCATTAGTCTCTATCTAAAGATCTAACATGAAATGACATATTCCAAGAGCAGGCTTAGCAATTTGGTTGTAATTAGTACTGTATATTGATATATCTAAAATACTGAAAAAGAACATCAGAGTGAAAATGCAGAATATCTGTCAACAAAGAGACTCAACTCAGGAATTTACTGGAATCGTGTAAAGTATAATTTTCCACTGAGAATAAGCTAAAAAAAATATAAAATTGCATAAAGAATTAAAAGGGAGTTAGAGAGCAGTTAACCAATTAAAAGTATTACAACCCCAAGACCAAGAGTAACAAAACATAAATGTTTAAAATTATTAAAATTATAAAAGGACACCAAAAGCAAATTGGAATAACAAAGACACAAATACCAATAACATATATACGCAGGCTGGATTGAAAAGGAATTTTATCACCACTCTAATGATAAATAACTCATTGACATAAAGCATCAACACATGGACTAATTAGAATACTAGATACAGAAGATAAAAACTGGTAAAGAGAGAAATCTGAAGAAATTATGCAGAATGCAACTTAAAAAAATTGCTCAAGAAAAAAGGTTGCTCAAGAAAAAGAAAGTAAAAATGTCCTATATATCTAATAGGTTGTTGGTTAATATATCAATAATTTATTGATATATTCATATATTCCTACATGTATACATTAAAAATTGTTTATACTCCTTTTTTAGAGTTTGAAGAAACATATTTTTCCTCAAACATGAACAAATGTGAGGAATGAAAACTGTGTTATAGTTTAGGGATCTTTCAGAAATGTTAAAGAAAAACTAAAACTTTCTTAGTAGCTTTGAATAATACTATAGTAAATTTTATTTTGTGTTTGGGTTCTAAATCATCAATTTAAGAAAATGCTTTAGTTTATATTGTTTTTGTTTTGAGTGGCAATCTTGGGGTTTGTGGTGAAATTGACACAGGAGGGCTCATGATTTAAAGTATCTAGTAGATTCAGACTCCCTGCAAGAGCTGAGAGAAAATTTCTCACCCCTGAAATTAAATGAGCAAAGCTAAAGTAAAAATGAACCAAGTAAGTTTTGGTTTTTTTTTTTTTTGGCAGTTCTGACCAGACAACTTTATGTGGAGAGCATCGGGAGCAGAACATGGAGTTTGAGAAAAGCAAGGTCAGAAAGGTGGAGTGATTCATGACTTACTCTATGAACTGCAATCATGTTTCAGTTCTACATTGTACCTTGCAATTTCCTAGTATACTGATGAATATTGATATCAAATAGGCTATGTATTTTTCAGTGAATACATAACACCTTACTATATTATATAAACACATAAAGACCAAACATAGTTTGAAGAAATACATTTACTAGTGATTATTGATCACCATATGTTGCTTAATAGATGGTGTTGAATAATATATTATGTGATTTAAAACATAGCTTCTTCTAATTCTAGAAAAAAATATAGTTAATTATAAATCATAGAAAAAGAATGCAAGATTTAGCAATGAGTAATTATAAATATATTTGTGTACATGTATATCACAGAATAAAAGTAAACATGAAAAATAAAATTATTTCAGTATAACCATCATTCTCAGCAAACTGACACAAGAACAGAAAACCAAACACCGCACTCACAAGTGGGTGTTGAACAATGAGAACACATGGACACAGGGAGGGGAACATCACACACTGGCAAGGGGAGAGATAGCAGTGGGTTGGGAGATTGGCAAGGGATAGAACTGGGAGAAATGCCTAACGTGGGTAATCGAGGGATGGAGACAGCAGACCACCATGGTCGGTGTATACCTATGTGACAATCCTGAAAGATCTGCACATGTACCCCAGAACATAAAGTAAAATTAAAAATATTTAAATTAATTAAAAAATTATATATATATATTATATATATATTACTCTCAGAATTCACTGATATTAAGTTATAATATTTGAGACTTTGAAACTAGTCTGTCATTCTGGTCAGCATCAGTAGCAAAAATGAGCAATAAAATGTTTGAGAAAATAGAAAAACACGTTTCATTTGATGTTTCAAAAATTGATCAGTGAGCCTCTATTGGGGGATATAGGGGAGGGTCAGCGGGGCGGGGGGAGTGGGGGAGGGATGGCATGGGGAGAAATGCCAAATATGGGTGAAGGGGCAGAAGGCAGCAAAACACACTGCCACGTGTGCACCTATGCAACTATCTTGCATGTTCTGCACATGTACCCGAAAACCTAAAATGCAATAAAAATTTAAAATAAATAAATAAATAAATAAATAAATAAAATTTTTTTTTAAAAATAGATTTTCTTAATTTTTATACATTAATGGACAATAATATATGTTAAATATGGCTTTCAATTTTAATAAACTAGTTGCAATGTAATTACATTTGATTTCAAGTGTTTCTACTGAGCAAGTAATACACTAATCAATCTCTACCATATCTGTGCATCTTTCCTTCCATGCTTATAATCGTTACAGTTGTTAAGTCATGAAAATATCTAGTTGCAGCAGAATGTTAAAGTTATTGGGCCTTAAGGATCATGTTCAATCTTAGTAGTTTACATGTGAAAGAACCCATCATCTGTGTGTTTGAATTATTTTCCTAAGGTCATCTGTCTAGTTAGCAGCTGATTTGGTTACATTAAAAAGTAAGTTAAATTGAAACAGAGTTCTTCACGCACAACCTCAAGGAAATGCAATATTTATACAAGTGATGATAAATTTAGAATATTTTCACACCAATATGTGCTTTAAGATTTTTACCTGCTTCTGCATTTTCGCAAACCATTAAAATGTTTTTCATTTGGTTCAAAATTTGACATTAAATAAAAAGAAAAATTTAAGATTGCCTCTGTTAATTCCTAATAGAAAAGACCTTCATTATTCCTCAATATTGCTAAATACGGAGATCCCATAAGGCAAATAGAGACTGGGTATGCTACAAATTCTTCACAAAATGAAGCATTGTTTTTACTTGAGTTAGTTAATATCTTTATATATATATATATATATATATATATATATATATATATATACACACACACACACACACACACATATGTTTAACTCAAGTAAAAACATGTGTGTGTGTGATTCTATTTTTTTTTCAGGAACCAGTATTTATTATCAAAGTCATATTCGATGTCAACAAGATGCCACAACTACAAAAAAAATTGCACACGTTGCAATCTCAATGCAAACAGTCAAATGGAACCCCAGTCATTAAAAAAGTAATTCAAATTACCCCAAAAAGCAACTGAATTTTTTAAACATCTTTATACATCCAGCCAACAAATTAAAATCGTTAACAAGAAAAAATACAAATTCAGAGCTCTGGTACCGATGTTTAAAATAGGCAACTGCTTGGAGGGGGAGGAAGATGACGCTCTAGAAGCAACTCACCACTGCAGCTCTCAGTCAAGATGCAGAGGGTAAGCAAACACCGCATTTTCAGATGGATCCTTATAGCCCACAGAGCGGGGGAAAAAGCCCAGGTGTAAAAGGCACACAGGACTCAAGCACAGTGCTCAGGCAGCCAGCGCCACTGCAGCGGCACGGTGCATGAAACATATGGGTCTGGGTGCCCTGTTAAACCAGCAATTTGAGACTTGGGAGGGCAGATTGCTATGTTCATCTGATTGAACGGGTTTTGGACAGTGAACTAGACCAGGAGATTTCTGGGAGGTGAATTCTGAACCAGCGCAGCGGACGGCTGCAGGGGAAATCACGCAGACCCCAGTGCCCTTTCGGCCAGTGGCTGAGGCACCTGGGAGAGAGTCAACCCCACAACATAAAAAGAAAAAAAAAACAAAAAGGCTCAGAGGCAGGGAGCCAAGCGATCAGGCTTGACGGGTCCCACCCCCACAGGGACAAGCAATAAGGTGATTCAGAGTGCCGGGGGTTGAGAGTTCCACTGCAGGAAGAGCTGCACACATGACTGTGCAGCTCGGTGGGGGAGGGGCGTCTGCCATTGCCTAGAGCTTCGGCCCCTACTGTGGTACCCACCCACTACTGACGCAGTCAGCCATTGCCAAGGCAACCCGCAATAACAGAGAGAATCCACATACAGGGCAGAGCCCACGTCAGCAGGGCGGAGCCTACGTCAGTAGGGCGGAGCTCAAAACAGCAGGACGGAGCCCACAGCAAAAGGGCGAACCTCATGCAAGCAGGGAGGAGCCTCTGCAGCCAAATAGTGACTAGACTGCCTCCTAGCTGGGCAGGACAGCGCAATGGATACCCACAAATAAAGCCCTAACTCCCTGAGACAGAGCATCTGAGGAAAAAAACCGGTTTCATGAGTTCTGCCACAGCTGACTTAAATGTACTTGCCTAGCAACGCTGAATGAACAACGGAGCTCACACAACAGCACTTGAGCTCCTATAAAGTACAGATCATCTCCTGAAACAGCTCCCTGATCCCCGTATACCCAAAGAATCACCTAAAAAAGAACTGATCAGACTGACATTTGGTGGGCATCATACTGGAACAAAGATAGAAGAAGAAACTGGTAGCATCCCTCACTGTTCTGCAGCTGCTACAGGTGTACCCCAGGAAAGCAGGCCTGGAGTGCACCTCAGCAGTCTTACAGCAGAGGGGTTAGACAGTTAGAAAGAATATTAAGAAACAGAAATACTTCATCATCAACAATCTGGGCCTCTACTGAGAGACCCAATCAAAAAAATCAGCAACTACTCAGATGACAGGTGGATAAATCCACAAAGATTGGAAGAAACCAGCGCAAAAAGGAGGAAAACACCTGAAACCAGAACACCTCACTACCTACAAAAGACCAAAACTCCTCACCAGCAAGGGAACAAAGCTGGACGGAGAATGAGAGTGATGAAATGACGGAATCAGACTTCAGAAGGGTCGGTAATGAGAAACTTCTGTGAGCTAAGAGAACATGTTCTAAATCAATGCAAAGAAACTAAGAACCTTGAAAAAAGATTTGAAAAAAGATTTGAGGAAATGATAACAAGAATGGACAACTTAGAGAGGAATATGAATGAATTGAGGGAACTGAAAAACACAACACAAGAACTTCGTGAAGC
>JAPYYA010004064.1:0-12190 GCA_028533165.1 Leontopithecus rosalia | reverse complement strand
ATAGTCCTTTGGATATATACCCAGTAATGGGATTGCTGGGTCAAATGGAATTTCTATTTCTAGGTCTTTGAGGAATCGCCACACTGTCTTCCACAATGGTTGAACTAATTTACACTCCCACCAGCAGTGTAAAAGTGTACCTATTTCTCCACATCCTCTCCAGCATCTGTTGTCTCCTGATTTTTTAATGATCGCCATTCTAACTGGCTTGAGATGGTATCTCAATGTGCTTTTGATTTGCATCTCTCTAATGACCAGTGATGATGAGCATTTTTTCATATGTTTGTTGGCCTCATGTATGACTTCTTTTGTAAAGCGTCTGTTCATATCCTTTGCTCATTTTTGGATGGGCTTGTTTGTTTTTTTCCTGTAAATCTGTTTGAGTTCTTTGTAAATTCTGGATATCAGCCTTTTGTCAGATGGGTAAACTGCAAAAATGTTTTCCCATTCTGTTGGTTGTCAATTCACTCTAGTGACTGTTTCTTTTGCCGTGCAGAAGCTGTGGCGTTTGATGAGGTCCCATTTGTCTATTTTGGCTTTTGTTGCCAATGCCTTTGGTGTTTTGGTCATGAAGTCCTTGCCTACTCCTATGTCCTGAGTGGTTTTGCCTAGATTTTCTTCTAGGGTTTTTATGGTTCCAGGTCTTATGTTTAAGTCTTTAATCCATCTGGAGTTAATTTTAGTGTAAGGTGTCAGGAAGGGGTCCAGTTTTTGCTAGTGCTTGGATATCTTTAGGGACAGTTTTATTGATTATTTTTCCTGTTATAAGGCCATTTATCCTGTTTCTTTGAGTGTTTTACAATTCTTTGGTGGAAAATTGGATGTATTAAGTAATACGGCATTTCAGCTATTAGATAAATCTCCCTCTTATAATCTAGTCAGTTTGTTGTTATAGCTTTTGTAGTTGCTGCTGCTGTTGCTGGTCTGTATTCTTTGTCATATGTGTCCACTAGGTCTCTTCTCAGTTAGCTTACTGGCTGACTAATGATTGGATTGGACAGAATTTTTCTTAAATGCCTTTAAATATGTCTCCTTCCCTATTTCAAGGGATTCTTTAAGAATGTTGACACCTTCAATTTTCCGGCAATTTACAACCGTATCTTAATCTTCACCTTCTACCTATACAGATCCTCAAGGTTAGCCACATGTGAGAAATTAGGGACTTTCCATGCCTTTCCCAGGCAGAGACACAGCTTTACATATTTTCATGACCATCTAAGTTCCCAGGAATATGTCAGATATTTCAAATTCCCTTATAAGCATGTCATCCCACAGCTTTTCCTTTTAAGTTATTTAGTCTTTTAAGCCTCTTATTTGCTCCATTACCCCTGCTTTAAGCAGGTATTGTGTTAGACAGTTACCACTGTTTTTTATTTTTCTGGCAAACCTTGGGAAAAGGTTAATCACACTGAGTGAGCTCGGAACCAGATTAAATAAAGACAAGTCCTGTGAGTGGAGGTGTCCAGGGAGCAGCCAGACAGGTCCAATAATGACATTTCTCTGGGAATAGGGTTTTTGGGTTTAGAAAATTTCTAAATCCATTTTGCCCCAACCAGTGGCTGCTAGGCTAGAGTTCTTATATCTATCTTTATTGTACAACTATTTATTTTTTCAAGATCACTTCAGAACTAGAGAGAAAGTGATGGGATTAATTCACATTAAAAAGCAATGAAGCCAGCTTTCCTTACCAAGATTCAGCCATTTTTAAAAAATGGAATAAACACTCTTCAAATTAATTATTTAAAGAGTTTTGAAAAAGTTGATTCTGACAATTTTTACTAGCGTTCTTATCATTTTTACAGAAAAGTGGATCTTCAGAAGTCCTTGTTTCCTCAGTGCAGAAGTTCCATCTTCTATGTGGTTTTCTATGCTGTATAACAACCACAAATTTTGACTTAAAACAACACAAATTTATTGTCTATCAGTTATAGAGGTCAGAAATGTGAGCACTACTCAGAAGGGTTCTTTACTCAGAGTTTCTGAAAGGCTGAATTCAGGGTCCCATCTTGGGGTAGGTTTCCATCTGGACATGGTCCTCTTCCAAACCAGTGAAGTCTGCCATTCAGTTTACTGGCGGAATTCAATTACTTGAAGCTTTAAATCTGAGAGGCTCTCAGCTCCTCGAGGTCTCCACCCAAAAGGCAGATAAGAACATGGCTTTTTGCTTCTTTGAAACCAGAATTATAATATCCTTTTAACTTCTTACATCTCTGACCTATATACCCTGTGTTAAAAAGCTTATCTGCTTATGCAGCTTCATCCAGGATAATAGCTCCATTAGTTAACCTAAATTCAATTGATTAGATACTTTAATTACACCTTCTAAATCTCTTCTTCTTTGTCATATAACACGATATAATCACAGGAGAGATATTTCATTACCTTTGCCATATTCATTTTTCAGGAGCAAGTTATAGGTCCTACTCATGCTCATGAAGAAGGCACTCTTCAAGGTCATGGGTCATTGGGATTGTCATAGAATCCTGCTTACCTCATATAGTAAATTACAATAATTTTTTATTTTGTCAATTGGTTCAGTCATTTTTTATATATATGTTTGTTATCTTCATAATGTAATAATCACATCAAGCATTATTGTAGAGTAATAGCATACTGACTGTATTCCAAATGACAAAATCTAATGCTAGTCAAAATCTAATGTTCACTGTGACAAGAGCAAGTTCTTGTCAAGTATGGTCTTTTCAAGGCCTGCTTATGTTGGAGATTTACTACTGACTACACAAATATATTTTGCTGCTTTCATTCTGCTCTCAATGGCTTATTCAATAATCAAAAGTCTATGCTATCTCTATTGGTCTTCTTCCAATATAAATATTTTTTCTTGTTAAGAAAGAATGAGAAAATATTTATACAGTTAATACCAAACTTCCCATGAATGGGTTACTTTCTTGGAGTGTTTTATATGAGGAGTAATGTTGAGCTTCACAGGGTGAAGTTATCCCTTTTAGATGTAAGTAAAAGCTGAATTTAAATTTATGCAACTGAATGAAAATTATAATGAACATGTTTGACTCATTCTTGACTTGCTTATAAGGTAGTTATAATACATAATACTATGTATCCCTGATAATGTTAAAAATTTTAAAAACTAGTTTATAAAATGAAATGCCAAAATACCTTCATAGAGAAAAAAAAATCTAAATAACCGTCCGTACTGTTCCTTAATAGTTTTTTGGGGGGAAGTAGAAGGGGAAATAAATATAGGATATGTATGCCAAGTCTCTCAGAGTAGTGGTGTTTCACTTTTTTTCATTCATGTTATGAAAGAAAATCCTGTGTTTGAAAACATTAAAAAAATTATGCAACACTAGATATAGAGATTGTATTTGAAAATCACATATACATAGCACACAAAATGACTTTTTCTTGCAATTGTTTTTATACTAGGTAAAGTGCTATTCCAAGAATTTGATTCAATATCTACTAGTTTTCTTTGAAATTTAATGCTAAAGCTCTAATTAAATGAAAGTTTTATGACATCGATAATTCTAAAATTCTTTAAGGACTACATTGAATTATAAAACACAGTCACTGTTAGCCATTAACTTTCATACTTAAGGCCAAGTTTATAAGCTTTTCTTAATTTGTCATTTTTTTGAAGATACAGTTATTGCTGACAAGGCTTTTGGAAATAACTAATGGATGAATGTATGAGTGTGCAAAAAATATGTTAAAATGATTAAATGGATTATTTTAATCGGAAAGAACTGGACTGGAAAGTTCCACTTAAATCAATGAGGGAAACATACTCTCATGTTCTAACCTGGCAGAGCTTGTTTGTCAGGCCTGGACAAGGATAAGATTGTACCCTCTTTTGTGCCACAGAAGTAGTCCTGAGGGTTTGCTTGTGTGTTGTGGTTTTGCAGATCAAACCATATTTAGAATGTAAGATAGATGCCTAGATATAAAAACGTTTTAGCAAATTCTTAGAGTAAATCATTGTGGTTTAGCATGCAGATTCTGAAAGAGTATCTGTGCTCAAATCCTTGATTTTCTACTTTTAAATATATTTCTTTTAGCAAGACAAACTTCTCCCTTGTTTCTTTATTTGTGAAATGCATATAATACATAGTTGATACCCCATACATTTGTACACAGGATTGGGTTAATTATGTAAAGCACTTAGACTAATGTGAATATTGTATGAAGTAGTTATTACCTTCTGTTAAAACATTTATAATGTGATTGTTCTGCTTTTATAAATTGAGGCTGTCTAAATTGCAGTATAGACGCATTAATGATATCTGGTAAAGGAATCCTTGTTTACGATGGTACATTATATACCCTTTCAGTGCCTTTTTTGCTTTTTCATCTATTTATTCATCTGGTAAATAATTTCAGAGATGCCACTGTGTACCAGGTAGTGGTGGCTCACACCTATAATCCCAGCACTTTGGGAGGCTGATGCAGGCAGATCATGAGGTCAGGAGTTTGAGAATAGCCTGGCCAACATAGGGAAACACTGCTTCTACTGAAAATACAAAAAATTAGCTGGGTGTGGTGGTGTGTGCCTGTAATCTAAGCTACTTGGGAGGCTGAGGCAGGAGAATCACATGAACCCAAGAGGTCAAGGATGCAATGAGCCAAGATCATGCAATTGTACTCCAGCCCAGGCAACAGTGAGAGACTGTCTCAAAAAAAAAAAAAAGAGAGAAAGAAAAGAAAGACATTGTTTTTTCTCTCACGAAATTATAATCAGATAAAGGAGACAGATGAAAAAGCAGCCAGTAAATGGAATACAGCTTGTAAGAAATTCTATGGAACAAACAAACAGTACTGAGACAGAGAATATCAAAAGAGGAGCTGTTACTGGATAATCTTGGAGGGCCTCTTTGAGGAGATGACATTCAAACTAACTGGGAATTTTAAGAGCCAGAGAGTTGCTGGCACAAGATTCTAGACATGTGAAAGAAAGACATGAAAGACCTTGTCTTGTTAAAAGAACTAAAGACGACCTCATCATGATAGTGGAGAAAACAAACCTTTTCTTTTGGTGAAGGGATCAAAAGTTCAGTTTTACATATGTTAATTTTGTTAAGTGTTTTAGACATCCAAAGAGATGTATAGTAGTAGTTAAATATATTGATCTAAAACTCAAAAGAGTCGAGCATGGAGAAATAATTGGAATATAAAGGCATGTAGGTTAAATTTAAATCTGTTTGACTGAATAAAGTCACCTAAAGAATAAGTTTATGAAAAGAAGATCAAGGACTGAAAAAGCAGGAACAAAAACATTTAGAGATAAGTTAGATGAGTTAGCAAATAAGTATGTGATAAAGAAGCTTGATGAGATGAAGAAAATCTGGAGGATTTTCTCTAAGTCCATTATTAGATACACAGTTAAGACCATCATATAGTCTGTTAGTTATATCTGTTTCATAACACCAAAGGCTAGATCCTGTTAAAACAGTGTGATGAGATTTCATGTTCATTGTGTATAATTTTTATACTAGAGCTAGAGACATAAATAGTTACTGTCAACAACAGGTAAAAAGTGAACACCTATAAAAAAACTTCATAATTTACCCTTGTTCTGAGATATGCATAAAAAATGCACCATTGCTTCCCTTGTGTTGGCAAATACAATTAATTCCTTCAGAGTAGATAAGTTTTGTTTGAGTTATTTGAAGCCTCTTTAATGCTATATGTTGTCTTTGAGTTTAAGCAAAATTAGTATTTTTTTCCAAAGATTAAAAACCATTGTAGAAAAGTATGCTTGAAATAAATGTATGTTTTGTATTGCATTTTAGGTTTTGGGGTACATGTGAAGAACATCCAATATTGTTGCATAGGTACACACATGGCAGTGTGTTTTGCTGCCTTCCTCCCCATCACCTATATCTGGCATTTCTCCCCATGCTATCTCTCCCCAACTCCCACCCCTGCTGTCCCTCCCCTATTTCCCCCCAACAGACCCGAGTGTATGATGCTCCCCTCCCTGTGTTCATGTGTTCTCATTGTTCAGCACCCACCTATGAGTGAGAACATGCAGTGTTTGATTTTCTATTCTTGTGTCAGTTTGCTGAGAATGATGGTTTCCAGGTTCATCCATGTCCCTACAAAGGACATGAACTCATCGTTTTTGATGGTTGCATAATATTCTATGGTGTATATATGCCACATTTTCTCTGTCCAGTCTATCATCGATGGGATTTGGATTGGTTCCAGTTCTTTGCTATTGTAAACAGTGCTGCAATGAACATTCATGTGCATGTGTCCTTACAGTAGAACGATTTATAATCCTTTGGATATATTCCCAGGAATGGGATTGCTGGGTCAAATGGAATTTCCAATTCTAGGTCCTTGAGGAATTGCCACACTGTCTTCCACAATGGTTGAACTAATTTACATTCCCACCAACAGTGTAAAAGTGTTCCTATTTCTCCACATCCTTTCCAGCATCCGTTGTCTCCAGATTTTTTAATGATTGCCGTTATAAGTGGCATGAGATGGTATCTCAATGTAGTTTTGATTTGCATCTCTCTAATTACAAGTGATGAGCATTTTTTCATATGTTTGTTGGCGTCTTGTATGTCTTCTTTTGTAAAGTGTCTGTTCATATTCTTTGCCCACTTTTGAATGGGCTTATTTTTTTCTTATAAATCTGTTTTAGTTCTTTGTAAATTCCAGATATCAGCCCTTTGTCAGATGGATAGACTGCAAAAATTTTTTCCCATTCTGTTGGTTGCCGATTCAGTCTAATGACTATTTCTTTTGCTGTGCAGAAGCTGTGGAGTTTGATTAGGTCCCATTTGTCTATTTTGACTTTCGTTGCCAATGATTTTGGTGTTTTGGTCATGAAGTCCTTTCCTACACCTATGTCCTGAATGGTTTTGCCTAGATTTTCTTCTAGGGTTTTTATGGTGCCAGGTCTTATGTTTAAGTCTTTAATCTATCTGGAGTTAATTTTAGTGTAAGATGTCAGGAAGGGGTCCAGTTTCTGCTTTCTGCACATGGGTAGCAAGTTTTCCCAACACCATTTATTAAACAAGGAATCCTTTCCCCATTGCTTGTTTTTGTGAGATTTGTCAAAGATTGGATGGTTGTAGATGTGTTGTGTTGCCTCCAAAGCCTCTGTTCTGTTCCATTGGTCTATATCTCTGTTTTGGTACCAGTACCATGCTGTTTTGATTACTGTAGCCTTGTAGTATAGTTTGAAGTCTGGTAGTGTGATGCCTCCAGCTTTGTTCTTTTTGCTTAGAATTGACTTGGCTATGCGGGCTCTCTTTTGGTTCCATATAAAGGTTAAGGTGTTTTTTTCCACTTCTGTGAAGGAGGTCATTGGTAGTTTGATGGGGATAGTGTTGAATCTGTAAATTACTTTGGGCAGTATGGCCATTTTCATGATATTGATTCTTCCTAATCATGGTTAGGAAATAAATGTGTTTTTAATCAAGATTCAATTTCATTGTCAATTTGAAACCAAAAGGGTTTATTGAAGGGGAGGAATGTTGTAATCAAAGATGTAATTTAGGAACATGAATTTATAGGTAGCATTGGAGGGGTAGGTGAAGAGAAATTGGAGTCAAGAGTACAAGGATGATCAAGAGGGGATGCAGATGTGACCCACAAGATGGGCAACGTAAGGAAGACAAAAAGAGGAAAATAAACACAACATTTATGCAGAAAGAAGACAAAACTTTGTTATAGGTTGTTGGGGTAAGGGATTAGAAGGAATCCATTATTTCCAGAGAGTCTTGAGCTATGATGTTGATTACAAAATGTTACTAAAATTATATTGAGATAAAGATTTAAATCAATAATACACCCCAATTTCTGATTTCTTCATCAAAACAATTCAAAGTGTGATAATAATGATACAAATATTAACACTAACAAGGGCAGAAATTCCTATAGCATTCAGTGTATGCTAAGTGCCACACTAAGGGAATGAGATATATTATGTTAAATCCTGCAAATAGCTCTGCAAGGCAGGCATTATTAAACCTAACTGAGGTTGAAAAAGTTTATGTAAGTTGTTTAACATCCTCAAACAGCAAATAAATGGAATAACTTTGATTTAAATAATCCAGTTTCTTCTTACTCTACAGTCTAGCTCTTTCCTTTATGGAGACATTTATCATTTGCTTCTTTTATATGTTTTTCTGTGTATGTAGCTTCAGCATAATTCTTGGCACACAAAATTTAAAAAATTATATTTTGACGTTGTCTCAATGAAATCCATGATGACGTGCCACGTTGGGCAATTTAGTATCATTCTACTTCACAAACAAATTATCTTTCTGACCCAAAATTGAAAAGCAATCATGCTTCATAGACAGAGGGAAAATACCAGAAATTTTGCCAACATTTGTGAACAAACCAGTGCCATAATCGATGTGTTAGGTTTCTCTAATTTGTTAAACTAATTATCAAAATTTTGTTCAATTTAAGATTTACTTAATGTTGTATTAATTATCTACTTGACAACATTAATGAATTATTTAAGATACACTTTGAAGAAAAATTAACTGAGTTTATTTCATTGGTTTAGAGTGGCACATCACTGGTAAATTAATTATAGTACATTTTCAGGAAAGGTTAGTTGAATTTATTCAACTGGTTTAAAATAAACAAATTTATTAATCTTTGAGAAAGGTATTTGCTTAGTCCAAATAAAAATATCTATTTTTATTGAGAGCATGGCAGTGATGTTTTCTAAGTATTTTCATTTCCTCTCCAATTTCCAGAATAAATATAACCTTGAGAAATTCACTTGGGGTAAGTATTAGGCATCAGTCTTATAGTTGCTAATACTTAACTCAGAGGTCTCCTAGTTGACTAAGTGTAAAGCCACCATTTTTACATTATAATTTTCTAATATAAATCAAATTATACTCTCTGATATAAATTTCATGACTATATACTAGACACAAGTTAATTATTTTTGTGAGGTTGTTTGAAAACTCTGTCTTCTACAATATTTCCTTAGATTATGTGAATTTTAGTGACATGAGGTGACAGTGGTAACTACGGGTACTGTTTTCTGCTTTGCAGTAGTTTGCCTTATCTTTTTCCTTTCCATGTCCAAAAATACATTTTGTAAGTTTTTATTTCAAATTATCACCAACTTATAACTCATAACTATAATTGGCTGCTGAACAATGTGGGACTCAGGAGTGCTGGCCCCCTTTCCAGTTAAAAATTTATGGATAACTTTTGACTCCACCAAAACTTAATTAATGATAGTCTATTGTTGACAGGAAACCTTACTGATAACATAAACTATTAATTAATACATATTTTATCTGTTATATGCATTATATACTGTATTCTTGCAATAAAGTATGCTAGAGAAAATAAAATGTTAAGCAAATCATAAGGAAGAGGAAATATATTTACTATTCATTAAGTGGAAGTGGGTCATCATACAGGTCTTCATCCCCATCCTCTTCATGCTGAGTAGGCTGAGAATGAAGAAGAAGAGAAGGGATTGGTCTTGATCTTTCAAGGATGGCAGAGGTAGAAGAAAATCAGTGTATAAATGACCTGTGCAGTTCAAATCTGTGTTGTTTAAGCATCAACCATAGAGTTTAAGAATGTATACTAGAGAGAGATGACAGAAGATGGCGGGGTAGGAGCAGCTCAGGATTGCAGCTCTCAGTGAAGGCGCAGATGGTGAGTCCAGGCCATATTTCCAGACGGATACTTATTACCCACAGAATGGGGAAATTTCCAGGTGCAGCAGAGACACAAGAAGCTGGAGCAGCTGTTTCAGCTGGCGCTGCCATTTTGGCCGGCGCTGCAGTGCAGTGACACTCTGCACAAGGTGCACAGGCCTGGGAGCCCAGTTAAAGTGGCAACTGAGATTTGGGAGGGCAGATTAGCATATCCATCTGATTGAAAGGGACTTGGATGCTGAACCAGATCAGGTGATTCCCGGGCGCAGTGGGTCACTGCACAGGAAATCACACAGATCCTGGTGCCCTAACAGCAGAAGATTGAAATACCTGGGAGAGAGTCAACCCATCAACTTAGGAGAAAAAAAAGGGCTCTGAGGCAGTGAGCCAGGTTATCAGGCTCGGTGGGTCCCACCCCCACAGGGATAAGCAGGGCGGTGATTTGATATGCCCACCCGGGGTTGAGAGTTTCACTGCGGACACAGCTGAGCCCGGGATGATGCAGCTCGGTGGGGGAGGGGCGTCCACCATTGCCGAGGCAATCCGCCCCTACGGAGCTATACTCCCATTGCTGATGCAGCCTACCATTGCCAAGGCGACCCACCATTGCCAAGGCGACCCACCATAACAGAGAGACTCCGCCAATACAGAGGCAACAGAGTGGAGCCCACAACAGCAGGGCAGAGCTCACAGCAATAGGGCGAAGCCCACAGCAACAGGGCAGAGCCCAGGTCAGCAGGGCGAACCCCAGGTCAGCAGGGCAGAGCCCACAGCAGCAGGGTGGAGCCTCGGCAGGCAAATAGTGACTAGACTGCCTCCTAGCTGGGCAGGACAGTGGAACAGATACTCATAAAGAAAGGCTTAACTCCCCGAGACACAGCACCTGAGGGAAAAAAAGGGGTTTTATGAGTTCTGCTGCAGCAGACCTAAACATCCCAGCCTAACAGCCCTGAATGAAGAAAGGAGCTCACAGCTCAGCACTTGAGCTCCAATAAAGTACGGATCATATCCTTGAGCAGCTCCCTGACCCCTGCATATCCCAAGAGTCACCTCAAAAAGGACTGATCAGATTGACATCTGGTGGATATCATTCTGGGACAAAGACAGCAGAAGAAGAAACTGGTAGCAACCCTCACTGTTCTGCAGCTGGTAGCAACCCTGTACTGTTCTGCAGTACAGGTGTACCCCAGACAAGAAGGGCCTGGAGTGGACCTCAGTAGTCGTACAGCAGATGGATAGACTGTTAGAAGGAAAACTAAACAACAGAAATACGTCATCATCAACAATCTTGGCGTCCACTCAGAGACCCAATCAAAAAGTCAGCAACTACTCAGACGACAGGTGGATACACTCACAAAGATGGGAAGAAACCAGCACAAAAAGGAGGAAAACACCCAAAACCAAAACACCTCGCTTCCTACAAAAGACCAAAACTCCTCACCAACAAGGGAACAAAGCTGGACAGAGAATGAGGGTGATGAAATGATGGAATTAGACTTCAGAAGGTGGATAATGAAAACTTACGTGAGCTAAAAGAACACGTTCTAAATCAATGCAAAGAAACTAAGAACCTTGAAAAAAGATTTGAAAAAAGATTTGAGGAAATGATAACAAGAATGGACAACTTAGAGAGGAATATGATTGAATTGAAGGAGCAGAAACACACAATACGAGAACTTCACGAAGCATGCACAAGTTTCAACAGCCGGATTGACCAAGCAGAAGGAAGAATATCAGAAGTAGAAGATCAACTCGATGAAATAAAATGAGAAACCAATATTAGAGAAAAAAGCAAAAAAAGGAATGAACAAAGTCTCCAGAAATGTGGGACTATGTGAAGAGACCTAACCTATGCTTGTTAGGTGTACCAGAATGTTATAAAGAGAATGAATCCAAGCTGGAAAATACTCTTCAGGATATTATCCCGGAAAATTTCCCCAACCTAGCAAGCCAGGCCAATACTCAAATCCAGGAAATACAGAGAACACCACAAAGATATTCCAGAAGAAGAGCAACCCCAAGGCACATAATCGTCAGATTCACCAGGGTTGAAATAAGGGGAAAATACTAAGGGCAGCCAGACAGAAAAGTCAGGTCACCCACAAAAGAAGCCCATCAGATTCACAGCAGATCGCTCGGCAAAAACCCTACAAGCCAGAAGAGAGTGGGGGCCAATATTCAACATCCTTAAAGAAAAGGACTTTCAACCCAGAATTTCAAATCCAGCCAAACTAAGCTTCATAAGTGAAGGAAAAATAAAATCCTTTGCAAACAAGCAAGTACTCAGAGAGTTTGTCACCACCAGGCCTGCTTTACAAGAGCTCCTGAAAGAGGCACTACACATGGAAAGGAAAAACCAGTACCAGCTATTCCAAAAACATACCAAATGCTAAAAAGCATCAACAAAATGAAGAATCTGCATCAACTAATGGGCAAAACAGCCAGCTAGCATCAAAATGGCAGTATCAAATTCACACATAACAATATTAACCCTAAATGTAAATGTGCTAAATGCACCAATCAAAAGACACAGACTGGCGAATTGGATA
>JAPYYA010004063.1:0-12191 GCA_028533165.1 Leontopithecus rosalia | reverse complement strand
CAAGGAGCTTTCACCCTGATGGAGGGAAAACATCGTAAAGAAGCAAAATGTGTCATGTGTCGAAAAAAAAGTCTTTCTCCAAATACATCCACTTTGATCTAGCTATTCCACTTGTAGGAATTTATTTATAAGACTCTAACAAGCATAAAAAGGGGTCAGGGCCAGGCCTACCCCTTTTTATAGGGGGTAGTAGCTCACGCCTGTAATTCCAGCACTTTGGGAGGCTGAGGCGGGCCAAGGTCAAGAGATCAAGACCATCCTGGCCAACATGGTGAAACTTCATCCCTACTAAAAATAAAAAAATTAGCTGGGCGTGGTGGCATGCACCTGTAGTCCCAGCTACTTGAGAGGCTGAGGCAGGGGAACCACTTGAACCCAGGAGGCAGAGGTTGCAGTGAGCCGGGATCACGCTACTGCACTCTGGCCTGGCGACAGAGTGAAACTCTGTCAAAAAGAAAAAAGGAGTAGTCAAAGAATTAAACAGAAACATTAGTTATTAGAGCAAAATTGAGAAAATATGCAACTGTTTAAACACATTAATAAGATCCATATTCAAGTAGTAAAACGATCCTATTTTGTCATTTAAATAGCTTTACAAAATATTGATAAATTAAGTAAAATGAGGGTTTGAAACAATATGTGCACTTTGTGTCACAGGCCAGGTACCCCAGAACAGGGGGTGGAGGGCCCGAGGCATACAAGGGACCGATTAGGGATAAACCTATGAGAAAAGCAAGCAGAAACAAGCTTGAGAAGAGGGAGAAGTCAAAACAGGGTGCAGGCTCAGCAAAACCTCAGCCAGCCAGCCAGGACGCCAGAACACTCATCGCCCCTCAGAGGTGGCTGGACCAAGAAGAGGTGGCCAGATCTTTATACCCAGGCCTTAGGCCCATGAGGGGGCTCCCCAGGGAAGGCCCTGAAACACTGGGAGCACTCTCTTTGGTTCAGGCACACCTTGGAGCAGCCAGCCAGACACTGAACAAACTCCCACAACTGGGCAGCAAGTCCTCCCGAAGGGGGATCCAGGCGGCACATCTCTGCATCCACCACATTCTCGTACAGTATTTGTTTTCAGGAAATAAACTGCACCTATCTATACAATAAAAAATAAGTACATGGAATCCATAGGTGTAAATATTTATAAGACAATTAGAAATGCAAGAAAATTGTTGGAGTAAATAAATATTTAAATTCCTGGAATAGGCCTCGCACAGTGGCTCACACCAGTAATCCCAGCACTTTGGGAGGCCAAGGCGGGCGGATCACCTGAGGTCAGGAGTTCGAGACCAGCCTGGCCAACATGGTGAAACCCCTGCCTCTACTAAAAATACAAAATTAGCCAAGCATGGTGGTGCATGCCTGTAATCCCAGCTACTTCGGAGGCTGAGGCAGGAGAATCACTTGAACCCGGGAGATGGAGGTTGCAGGAAGCTGAGATCACACCGTTGCACTTCAGCCTGGGTGACAGAGCAAGGCTGTCTCAATATAATAAATTCCTGGGATAAATCCCGCTTGGTCATTTTGTATTAGTCGAGGTTCTCAGGAGAAACGAAACCAATATGTAGGTGGAATAACCCTTATCTGAAATGTTTTGGATTTCGAATTTTCTCAGGTTATAGAATATTATTCACCCATAGGTTATGAGATGTCCTGAAGTGAGACCCAAGTCTAAACTTCCTGGACAAGCAGGAAGAGCTCCGCTCAGAACCCTCCGGGAGCTCCCACTGCCGTGCCCCTCGGTCCTCCTTCTTCCCTCCCGGCCTCCTTCTTCCCTCCGGGCTGCGCCCCACACCCCCGCCCGAGGCCCAAGGCTGCCCTCCTTGAGACTGCCCAGACCCTCACTCGACACAGTCCTGGCCTTCTTTCCCCTCCCTCACCTCTCCCCGAGCAGGACTCACGTGAGGAGGCTGGTCCCCCAGGCGGGCCACCTGGATCCTCCAGCTGCACCGTGACGCCCCCGCGGCCGCCCGTGCGTGGGGTCGGCCGCCCGTGCGTGGGGTCCGCCGCACCACCTTTTGCGTGCTGGGGCGCGCGCCTCTCCTCCCAGCCTTCACTCCGGTCGCCTAGTTCTCTCCGGTCGCCTTCCCACTTCTTTTCCTATAAACTCCACTTTTCTCTGCCGTCGAGATCCTCTTAAAATGGGTTTGCTCCACGTGCTAGTGCAGCAGCCTTCGGAGGTGGGCTGAAGTCCGAGGGCGGTGCGGCCGGGGGCGGGGCTATGCAAATTATCCACCTTTCAGCCCGGGAGGGGCGGTGCCTTGGGTTAGCTCCGAGTGTCCCCGCTTTCTGCGTCCCTTCCGTGAACCCTGGGTTTCTTCCGGTCCTGCCCTCTCTGGCCCCCATTCTTTGTTTTTCTTGCTAATTCTCCCCACTCTCCTGCGTTTTCCACCCCAAATAAAACAGGTTTGCTCTCGTTTTGATCATAAAGGGCGCCTCTCTAAAGGAGGCGGCCTCGTCCGCAGGACCCCGCCCGCGTCCTTCCGGCCTCACCGGGTACCACCCATCAGGGCCTGGGACCCTCTGAGAACGCTAGCGTGGGGAGCACAGCCACCCTTTCCCAGGTCTCCTTACTTTCTGCGGACGCAGACGTCGGGAGGAGTTCCTGGCACACCCGCGCCCCTTTAGGTTTGTGAATTGGTGGGTGGCGCCCTGTTCTCCCACCCACCGACGCTAAGCAATGGCTGCTTCGAATGGAGACGAGCAAACGTTCCAGCCGTTTTTTTGGAAAAGGATTTTCCAACGGCCAATAGCATTAAAATACATCCACCCTCAGACCCAGTCATCTCATTCCTTGGGGTTATGGTCGTAGATTTAAGACCTTAAAAGTTAAAGATGATGGGAGGTTGCTTAGGTGAAGGATGCACCTAAGGCCCTGACTTCACTACGCAACATATGGTAGCAAAATTGCACTTGTGTCCTATGAATACATGCAAATAAAAAGAAATTTAAAAACTAAGACCTTAGGGTTAGGATTTGGGTTAGTGCCTCTGAGTTAAGGTTAGTCAGGTTCTAAAAGAATGTGCTAGATCTCTGCCAACTTTCTGGCACACCTCTCCTGGGTGTGTTGTTAAGGGAGGAAAGACTCAGAAAACTGCACAGCTTACAATCTCATTCCTGTAAAATAAACGGTGACCAACTTCTTCTGGTTCTCTTCTATGTTTAGTCATACACATTCTCACTGGAATGTTTTAACGTCAGATAAAAGGCAGGGAGAGGACAGAAAGGAAGAGGATTTTTAAGCCGAATTTTGAAAGAGGCACCCACCTCTTTTGATCCCACTGATCTCACAAAGAAATAATCACTGGTCCATAACCCCCTGGTTCCTGGATCCATTGAGCCCTAATTCCTGGAGACCTCTAAATACTGATCCCTCCTGTGTCAATCAGACTTCCATAACCCCCAATAGTAGTATAGTTCAGACCCCAAATTACTGACACCCGTAGACTCAGAATTCCTGAAACCAGTGACCCCTAATGAGTCACCCCAATGGCCCCTAATTAACTTAAGAAATGCCCATTCACTGCTCCACCATCTCCCAAACTCATCCATCATAAAATCAAGTCAGGATATTCCCTGTGCTGAGGAGAAGAAATCCAAAGCCCTAAGCTGTGAGCTCTGTCACTCCTCGTCCCTGTGGTTGGCCATTCCATCCACTGCCACCATCTTTAAAGATTCTGACTTTGCTGGAGCAAAAGACTCTTCCAGTATTTCTACATCACACATGTGAGACAGGGGTGAAGGCTTTAACGAGATTTTTACCAAAGGCTCTAGGTTAACACATGAACTGGAAATAGCAAAAAGCTTGGTCATTTGAACGAGAAGATATGGCCCTGTTGCTTCCAAGTGTCTAGCCTGCCCATAAGTGGTGGTATCATCTTAGTGCCCCCAAAGCGATAAATATTCCCTCTCTTGCCTGGCTCTCACTCCCCCTTTTAGCAGCGAGTCATACATCCTTGGACACATTAAAGTATAAGATGATGAATACAAATGGTATCCACATCTGTCAGGAAAGAGCCACACCCAGCCCCTCCTGGTCACAGCAGACAAAGTAGCACATGAAACAAAGCACAGCATCCCAGAACATGAGCAGAAGACCTCTGAAGACAGCTCACACACACAGAATTCAGGGTGCCACGTTCCTGAAAGAGAGCTTTTGGAGAAGGCAGCAGCAGGGCCCCTTTCCCAGGTCAGCTCCTGGCCTGTTCAGAAGGCTGCTGCTCTGGGGAGCTCAGGGTCTCCACTTGTGCTAGACACTCCCATTGCACTTCAGTCTTGTGGAATTTGGCTAATGTCTGATGAGTCATCTGTCCTGTCCTGAGACCCTGAGCTTCAGGCCAGCCTGCTGTGCATCTGTCTGACCGCTGCTTGGGAAGGAGGAGCCTGGCCATAGCCAGCCTCCAGACTCCCTGGTGCTCCCACCACTGGTACCACAGCCCAGCCTCAGCTGTGGGAAACAAACACCAAGCTCTGACCTGAAGCAGTAAGGGCCGTGCCATTCCCCAGTGAGTAAGACAAGCCCAAGGAAGGCTGCTGTGGAACCCCTCCCTCTCCAAACCCATGAAGGGGCTTCTGGAGGATGGTTAGGGTGGAATCATTTTTTCTCTCTACCTAACACTGTTCTCCCCTCACCAGATCTGCCCCTGACCCAGTCTAGAACACTTAGCCCTCCTCCAGCTCTGTCCTCATGGAGCACTGGGTCCCCGGTGCTGGTGGCGCATCTTGCCTCAGGCACTCAATAGCCTTCCCATCCTCTTCAGGGGTTTGTCTTGGATTCAGGCCCTGTACTCTCTTCATGAGCTATGAGCTCTGCCCTGTGGCTCCCGTTATCCCGGAGCAGGAAACGAAGTTGCATCTGAGGGGAGAAGTGTAGCTGAACTCACAGATGGCTGGAAAGGGGAGAGCGGATGGGAAGAGGTGGAGTGCTGGGGAACAGGCAAAAGAGAGGAAAGTGGGCATGCGCTCTGTCATCTCCCCAGCCTCACGTATCTGACTTGAACACCTGTGGATGCAGGGGCAGAAGTGGAGGCCGATGGTGCCAGTGCAAGCGCTCTAATGCATGATGCTCTGGACATACATACAGAGGCTCCTGTGGCATGACACTGTGAGAGTGGCTCTGAGGGGAGGGAAGGGGCTTCCCTCTAACCCTGAGGAAAGGGGACTGAGGAGCACTCTGAGCCAGCAGCCTCAACCGACACAGGACCATTCTCCTAAAGGGCAAGGGAGACAGCAGATACTCTAAGGGGCTGTGAGGGCACAGCTGGGGCCAACCAGAGGTAGTCATAATAAGAGACAGCATGCCCCAAACACTTTAGTGTAAATCAGACATGGCAATTGCACTCTAAATGATTATTTTATTTAAGTATCAAAATGGCCCTACATGGAATGGGATATTGCACTGCATGTGCAGGGTACGGACTGGGGGCTCTGGTTTGAGGGCCAGCTCACGTGCAGGGGAGTCATGTGGCTGTCCTCAAGATATCTAATTGCTCTGTATCTCAGCTCCATCATCTGTAAAAGACAAAAAGAATAGTGATTATGAAAAGAGAAGTAAAATGCGTAATGAATACAAGGCACTGCATGTCACAGAAGATGTACGTAAGCATTGTAACTCTTACTTGTCACGCTTATCCCCATCTTATTTATAAGAAAGAGTGGATCAGTATCTTACCCAAGACACACACTGGTAGGTGCAAGAGCTGACATTTAAATGACAGACTTCCTGACACCAGAACACAAAATCTTACCCATGGAAATGTATTTGCCCAACAGATACAAAATTTGCAGTGTTGGCTGGGCACCATGGCTCACACATGTAATCCCAGCGCTTTGGGAGGCTGAGGAGGGGTGGATCACTTGAGGCCAGAAGTTCAAGACCAGCCTGGCCAACATGGCAAAGCCTCATCTCTACAAAAAAAAATTTTTTTTAATTAGCTGGGTGTGGAGGCATGCACCTGTAGTCCTCACCCCTACTTGGGAGGCTGACACAGAGAATTGCTTGAACCCAGGAAGCAGAGGTTGCAGTGAGCCAAGATTGTGCCACTACACTCCAGTATGGGTGACAGAGCAAGACTCCATCTCAAAAAAAAAAGAAAAAAAGAAAGAAAAGAAAAAGAAAAAATCCAATCCTTGCCTTTTTACTGAATTTGTAAATCTATTTACATGTAATGTAATTATGGCCATGGTTGGACTTAACTTTTCAATTTTGCTACTTATTTTCTATTTTCTATTTGCCTCAAGTCTTCTTTCGTTTTGCTCCTCTGTTCCTCTGGTATTTTTTTTTTTTTTTTGAGAGGGAGTTTCGCTCTTGTTACCCAGGCTGGAGTGCAATGGCGCCATCTCGGCTCACCACAACCTCTGCCTCCTGGGTTCAGGCAATTCTCCTGCCTCAGCCTCCTGAGTAGCTGGGATTACAAGTACACGCCACCATGCCCAGCTAATTTTTTGTATTTTTAGTAGAGACGGGGTTTCACCATGTTGACCAGGATGGTCTCGATCTCTTGGCCTCGTGATCCACCCGCCTCGGCCTCCCAAAGTGCTGGGATTACAGGCGTGAGCCACCAAGCCTGGCTCCTCTGGTATTATCTTTGTTTGTACTAAATAGGTTTTTTGTTGTATCAATTTTATCCACCCATTTTGAACTTTTTTAAGCAAAAAAACAGATGGATTAAAATTTTCAAAATGGAAAATGTTGCTAATTGCAAACAGTATCCATAGGGGAGCTGAAGTAACTATAGCAGTATTTGGAAAAGCTGACATTATGGCTAAAAATATTTCTACAGAGACAAAGATTTCTTAATGATTAAAAGATCAATAATCAGGAAGATTTAATAATTTAAAACTTACACACAGCTAACAACTGGGCCCCAAGATCCGTGATGCCAAAACTGACAGAATTGATACATGAAATAGACAATACAGTCAAATATTTTAAGTCCTGTGAATAAATGTGAACCTGAAGGAGACAATCCTTCAAGATGTATCCCAAGTGGCTAACTGGGCCAAAATTTAAAATAACACCAAGCAAACATTTGCAGACTAGCAGTCACACACTCATGAGTACCCCAAAAATCCACACGTTTTATCTTTGAGACTTTCAGAGTTCAAAAATTTGTAAAAGATTAAACTTGTCTAAAGATGTGGTTTCCTAACACACACCATGAAACATCTGGCCCATAGAGCGGTCAAGAGAACCCGTAAAAAGCAGAGGAAGGGGCCCGTGCATGGGCTGCCATTCCATGGGCTCAAACCCACAGAAATCAGGAGTCAGCACCTAGAGCAGTAACACTGCTGCCCCATTAGCTGGGTCCCAGGAAACCATGCATGTAAATCAATTCCTCCACTGTTAATTCAAATAGCAAAGACACAAGAATACTTGGTAAATAAACAAATAGGTGTGTGTGTGTGTCTCAGAAAGATTGGCAAGGGCCAAATTAAGCAAATGGAGGGGTAGGAAGAGGCAACCACACTAGCAGTGGGTGTCCTGCCTGCTTCTGCCTGGAGGAAAACTGGTCCAAAGTTCCTCTTTTCTGTTGCAAGAATCCTGACTCTGGGGTCAGCCAGCTTAACAACCTCCAGCCACTCAACCTTCTGGGTACACCTAGCAGAAAATAGGAGGGGAATGGACATTGTATCTCTGGGGGAGTTAACATTGTCTCTCTGTCCTTTTCCTTGGGGAAAGAGGGTGGGGAGGATGGGAGCTTCCCTGGGCTGGGAGGGTTCCCTGGACTCCCTTCAAGAGCATAGCTGAACTCATGATAGTCTCCTAGATTACCAAGGAACCAGCGAAGGCCAAGCAGCAAGATACTGGGGAGCAGATCCCCGCAAGTGGGCCTGGGGGAGGGAACCAATTTCTCCCCAGGCAAGCCAGGCCAGACCCAGGTTAGGGAGAACCAAGACAAACAGCCCATAGAGGCAGCCACTCCTCCCCAGCCCATTATGGCAGGCTCTGGGCCTGGGAGTTCTGCATCTTCCTGAAGCTGTTCATCTGTAACTGAGTGCGGGACTGAAGGGGGCGCTGGCGCAGAAAGCCAGGGAAGCAGGCAAGATGGAGGAACAGGAAGGCTGAAAGGCGCTCCGGTCGGATATGGCCTCCATCTTACCATTCAAGGCCTAGTTGATCCACTGGATCGCGGCTCTCTGCTCTAAATCAAGGTCTTCCGCAGTGACTCCATAACTGAGCTGGGGGAGCGCCGGCAGGGCCGGGGGTCATTTCTTCAATAGGGCCCCAGCAAAGGAATCCTGCGTTTTGGGGGCCAGGAACCATCAGATGGAGCTGCACAATCCCTCCAGCTTTGTTTCTCCCCGGAGGAAGCATCTGCAACTGTTTCATGCTCGATGGTCCCCGGTGGTTCCACCGGGGCAGAAGAAGAGGTAGCCAGATGGTCTTCCTCCCTGGCTTCCTTTTCATGCGCCTGGGAAAGGGGGTGGGGCTGGGCATGGCGACTCCAGGGTGCCTGGGCCGTTTCCCCCCTGCAGAGGTGGGAATCCTCCAATGGAACTGGATAAGCTGGTGATGACATTGTGTTTGCTGCATGAGCTCACGGAGGAGGTCTGGGATTTCCTAATCAGACTGTTTGCCGAGCTCTTAGAACAGAAGCTCTGCAGAGGCCCAGGCCTGGCCGCAAAGGAATCGAGGACGCCCCCGACCATCAGGCGTCAAAATGGCGACTGTGCGGTCCCGCTGTCCTAGGAGCCCAGCGCGGGGTCGCCCTGCCTTTCCGGGAGCGTGGGTCCCTCCTCGTCCTTGGCGAGCGCTTTCCCACCCTCCCCGCAGAAGGCCAGGTCCTTCTCTTCCTTGGCTCTCACTTGACTGCTCGCTTCCAGGGCCCCAGTCAGGCTCTCCTTTGCTCAGGGGATTGAGAAGTGGCCGGCCAGTGAGGACCATATAGACACCACTGACCGCTCCAGGGCCAAGTGGAGCGTCAGCTGGCCCCTAGCCGAGGTCTTCTCCAGATCACCGAGGTGCATGGCATCCTGGAGCCAGAGGCCGGCAGCGCTGGCTTCTCATGGCCGCTCCAGGGCGCTGGGGAAAAGACCTCAGAAATAGCCACTGGGACTGCCCCGCGGGATAGTGCTGCCTGTAGGCCGCGACGCACGCCCGCGGGTGCTGACGACAGGACCCCCACGAGCGCCTCGCACAGCGGCCTGCGAGGCAGCTCCAGGCACCGCGCCGCCCAGTGGGCCCGGGAGGCTTGCGGAGCGCACTTCCGCACAGTGGGCTCCCTGCAGTTGGGTCGGCGGCGAGGAGAGGTTGCAGCTGGCTGCCGAAGAGGCCTACGAGGATGCCCGCGCTGTCGGGAGCGCGCACTGCCGGGTGACACAGCCCTGGAACGCTTGAACGGAGGAAGGGCGCGCACTGGGATGTCTCCCTGACGCTGCCGACGAAGGTGCGGGCGCACGGGGATAGGTGCTGCACGGGGATGGGCGCTGAGTAGGTGCGGGGCGGGGGGTCCCCGAGTCGGAGAACCGGAACCGCGGAGTGCGGGGCTGCAGGCTGAGCAGCGCCAACTCGAGGCGGAAGCCTGGGGTGGGCGCCTGCACCTGTGCGTGTGCCAGACCTTTCCCCTGAGCACGCAGTGAGAGCCTCTCCGAAGCCAGGAGCTGACTGGTCCCGCTGGACCGGAGATACTCCGGCGCGGGGCCGCGCGGCCGCGCAGGAGGTGTCCAGGCGGAAGGGAGGACTCCGGCGTGGAAGGCGCCAGGAGATCGTCAGAGCCCAGCGGCTGCCCAGTTCTCTGCTCATCCCAGGCACTTTGTGTAACCCAACATGTCAAAGGTTGTACGTTATGAGATCTACAAACAGCTTTTAAAATACTGGCGTTTGACTTTTAGCCATTTTATTAACTGACTTCTCAGTCTAGGCAACGCAGTGAGACCCTGCCTCCACAAAAACTAAAAAATTAGCCGGCCGTGGGGGCGCGCGCCTGTGGTCCCAACTACTCAGGAGGCTGAGGCAGGAGGATCTGAGCCTGGGGAGGTCGAGGCTGCAGTGCGCCGAGATAGTGTACATTGCATTCTAGCCTGGGCAACAGAGCGAGACCCTGTCTCAACATTAATAGTAATAATTAATAATAATGAATAAATAATGCGGACTACTCAACCGTCCAAATTTTGTGCCTGCTGTGCTTCAAAGACCTTTCTAAAGTGAAATAAGAGAAAAATTCATGGTAGAGGTTCATATGAATGGAATTATCTTAGGTGTTTAGAGGGAATTATAAAACTTATTTAAAATTATATTAAGTATTTAAATTATTAAATGTTTAAATATGTAATTAAAATATTAAGTTTAAGTATTAATTGGACAAACTGCATACTCAATTTAAAATAAATCATGGATACTTTAAAGTAAAATATAATTGTGTTTTTGTTATTCTTCAAATGCCACCTTGAATAGTTTTCAACCATAATTTTTTTAACAGCTTCATTGAGGTACAATCTACATACTATAAAATTTACCCATTTTAAGACTACACTGCAAGGATTTTTAGTAACTTTACAAAGTCTGTAACTTTCACCAAAGTCTTACTTTTACGGCATTTCTATTTGCCCAAGAAGAAAATTCAATGCCTGCCTGCACAGCCACTCCCCATTCTCACCCACAGGCCCTGGGAACAGCTAATGTACTGTCTGTCTCTATAAATTTGTCTTTTTTCAACATTTCTTACAAGCGGACTCTTACAGGCTGGGCGCGGTGGCTAACATGTGTAATCCCAGCACTTCGAGAGGTCTACAGGACTGTTTGAACCCAGGATTGAGACCAACCTGGGCATCATAGCAAGAACCCTGTCTCTACAAAAACATAAAATAAACAAATTAGTCGGGCATGCTGGTGCACACCTGTAGTCCCTATCTTCTGGGGATATTGAGGTGGAAGAATCACTTCAGCCAGTGTAGCGGGGCGGGTGAAGGCTGCAGTGAGCCATCATTGTGCCACTTCACTCCAGACTGGTCGACAGACCAAGACTCTGTCTAAAAACAGGCAAACAAACAAAAAACATAGTACATTCCTTGGAGGGAAGCCAGTAGATTTTACAGGAGCAAAAACCTCTTTCTCATTCACCCCCTGTATCCCTAGTGCCTGCCACGTGGGAGCAAAATAAATAACTGTGAAATGAATAAGTAAATAAATACGTGCACGGAGCACTCTGCATAGAAGCTGGCTTGGAGCCAGTGCCCATCGAGTACAACCAGCATGCCTGGAGCTGTCACCTGCTCTGAAGATAGGTTCTCTTCTCTGGGTACAAGCATTCCATCATAGGTGGAAAAGAAGACTGGCCCTCTAGCCACACAGAGGTGGTTAAGCTCCAATTTCTCCTGGTGTGCTCTTATTTTCTGTAGACATAAACTATGTGAATTTAAAATTGCATGCCAAAAGCTGCTCATAAAGCCTCACTTTGTGCACAATTTTTGAAGATAATGCGTCTCACTTCAATTCTTTTTTTTTTTTAATTACTTGGAGGAGTGATCCTGAAGATAACAGGTCTTGGGCGTGTAGACACATGGCACAATATGGCCACACGGTGGCGCCATGCAAGCAGTCAGCAAATTGTTGCCACAGTTGCTTCCTCAGCATCTTTAGTCCTGGCAGCCCTGTGCCAGCAGCTCACTTTCAAGTGCTGTCCGTGAGCACGCTGTTTCTCAGCGCTTATCACAGTGAGAAATGGGCATGCTTTCAGTCACAGCGCTGCTGCCAGAGCTGAGAAACTCCAACAACACTCAGTGTCTGAGAATCTGTGAGGTAGAAGACAAGGTCGTGGGGAAGATGAAAGAAGCTCTTAAAGTGGAAAGATATCACACACACACACACACACACACACACACACACACACACACATGCCTAAGTGAAAGATTCGTCTTGATAAATATGTATATTGAACTGTGTAGCATCTTCAGAAACACGTGGCTTCAGGTAAAATGGAACCACCTTGAACCTTCGGTGCATGGTTCCGGAATCTGTCCCAGAGCTCAAAAGAGGGAATCAAACCTCGTTTCCCACAGAGCCTTTTAGTTGTTTGGGGATCGGCTGATAGCCCAGGTGGGCCAATTTCAGGAGGAAGTCAGTGACAGGCGTGCCCTGAGCTGTGGGGGTGGAATGAGATTGGGCCGTGGGGTGCTGTGGGTGCTGGAGACTGCCTGAGTCTTCCTCTTCCTTCATGCAGATGGGCGCCCTGAGCCTGGGCCGGCAGCTGCCC
>JAPYYA010004062.1:0-12191 GCA_028533165.1 Leontopithecus rosalia | reverse complement strand
GTGGGGTGTAGGACTCAGGCTGTGCTCTGTGGGGTGTAGGACTCAGGCTGTCCTCTGTGTGGTGTAGGACTCAGGCTGTGCTCTGTGGGGTGTAGGACTCAGGCTGTGCTCTGTGGGGTGTAGGACTCAGGCTGTGCTCTGTGAGGTGTGGGACTCAGGCTGTGCTCTGTTCTGTGGGATGTGGGATTCAGGCTGTGCTCTGCGTGGTGTAGGACTCAGGCTGTGCTCTGTTCTGTGGGGTGTAGGACTCAGGCTCTGTTCTGTGGGGTGTGGGACTCAGGCTGTGCTCTTTTCTGTGGGATGTGGGATTCAGGCTGTGCTCTGTTCTGTGGGCTGTGGGACGGGGCTGTGCTCTGTGGGGTGTAGGATTCAGGCCAGGTCGTGCACTGTTCCTGGCCTTCACCGGTTAGATGCTGGTAGCTGCCCCTCCCCAGGTATGATAGCCAAACCTGCCCAGGTCTGGCCAAGTGTCCCTGTGGGTCCCAGTACCCCATGTGAGCTGCAGTGCTGTGGCAATAGGAAGGAAGCTGGGTGGCTGCAGAGGGAGTGGGCTGGGGTGGGCGTTCCTGCCAGATCTGAAAGGATGGCTGGGGACTGCCCAGAGCACAGCGGGATTTGCTGAAGGGGAGGAAAGAGGTCAGGGACATTCCCTGGCGGGAGGAGGGACAAGGCCCTGGGAGGCCCCCAGTACCATGTACCTCAGACACCTGCGTGAAGGTGTTCAGGGTGGGAAGCTCAGGTGCTCCTGGATTCCCCGTTTCCAGGGAGGAAGGACGCACAGCTGTCTGAGGTTGGGAATGGCAAATTCGCTTCCTTTTCTTTCTTTTTTCCTTTTTAGTGAAGCTAGAGCACTAAATAGCTTTGTTAAGAGAGTATGTGCTCGGTTATGGGGGGTCTCTACTTCCTCCTAGAATAGGAGCATAAAAATGCATCGTGACATGGGGACGTGGGGCGTGCTGGGTGAGGACCCGCAGGCTGTGTCTACCCGGCATGGCACCCCTTTTGCAGGTGGGGGCCCTGGGCAGGCACTGAGTGTGTGGTCCAGCTCCCCGCCTCTGCTGGAGACCCCAGCCGGGCCCTGGGCGCTGAGGTCTGTGGGGTCACCTCCCAGCCTGCGGGCCGACTCCTGCCTTGCCCGCCTCCTTGTTCAGTGAGAGGAGGCGAAAGGCTGGTGAGGAAAGATGGTGGAACCCAGACCTGCAGGCGTGAGGGGGAAGGCAGGGCATTTCGGGGGCTGCCATGCCCTCTCCAGGACCCGCATCCCCTCCATCCTCCACTCTGGAACATCCCGGAGACTGTTCTCAGGGCCAGGGGTCATCCTCCCTCTCATGCTCCAAGTCCCCATTATCGTCTCAGAATGGACCCAGCACAGGGGTTTACTGCAGCCGCAGCACAGAGGGGTCTTCTCCTGGGGCCACGTCACTCACACCCATGTGACGCTGTGTGGCGTGTGAGTGAGTGGCTCCAACATGCAGCATCCCGAGTGTGCCCAGCCCTCTGTGCCGCATGGGGAGCCATCTCTGGATCCTGCATTCCTGCAAGGAAACCAGGGCCAAGTGTGGGTCCACAGCCTGGTGATAGCAGAGCTGGGACCCGAACCTGCGGCCCCCACAGAGACTGGCCCAGGAGATGCAACCTTCTCAGATCAGCAGCCGTAGTGCAACCTCACCACGTCCTACAGGGGAAAGGGGCTATTTTTACTTTCGACAGAATAGTTCCGTGGCATCAGCTCTGTGTGTAGCCCTGGTGTGAAACCCAGCAAGCCGTGATTTTATTTCTAAGTAAGAAAAGAACAGGCAGGGTCTGAATCCTGCAAGGGGCGATTTTCACACTATTTTGAGAAAATTGTGGAAACGCCTGTTAATGCTCCAAGGCTTGAGCACTGTGCAGTGGACACAGGAGGCCACAATGATCACTTTAGTTGCTCGGTGCTGTCTTGCGGTTAAAATGTGGCTGGCGTGCTGGCCACCGGGACTCAGAGCCGAGCCCCACCACCTCCCCCGTGCCACCTCCATCAGGCCACCCAGCATCCCGCTCCTCAGCGTCCTCGTCTGTGGAGTGGTGTGAGAACAGCACTCACCTCCGCTGTGAGGACGCTGCACGGGGGGCGCGTGCAAAGCTCTGGGAGCGACACCCGGCAGCGGGTCGCGCTTAGTAAGCGGTTTCTCATTTCCACCATCCGAGGTCCACCCGACCTTCCCGCCCGACTCCACTGCACAAAAGCTAGTTCCACTCTGGCCCTAGCTGCGTGAACTCCAGGCTTCCAGGGGACACTGGAGAGGGGCGTCGGGGAGACGGTTTGATCCGATTCATGCCTCGTTCATCGAGCACCTGCCGGACTGTGCAGAGCCCAGCAGGGTGTGCCCAGTGCCCGGAGCAGGTGCCTCTGCAAGTCCACAGCAGGCAGGGGCGGCAGCCTGCACTGTGCTCTCTGAGGCACAGGAGAGGGGATTGCTTTGAAGCGGAAGGTCAGGACAGCTTCATGGAAGAGGAGCCTTTGAGCTGCCCTTTTGGAGCTGGAGGGATCTGAGTCCTAATCCCAGTGCTGCAGACCCCTGTGTACTTTCCAAAGGGAAGCGGAGGGCCCGGAGGCCATCGGCCGGGCACTTCCAGCCACCCACCTCCCTCGCTTTGGCCCTGTAAATATTCATATTAGTTGAACACAAGTATTATGCATGAAGATTTATCAAACGCTGTATTAGTCTCGGTGAGAATATGTTTTACAGGTATTGCCATGTCCTGCAAAATATTCATGACTTCATGGTTTCAGGAGGGCAGTCAGTCTTTTAACTATCGACAATATGTTATTAGGCTGGGTCCCCAGGGAATCATGAAAGACCTGTCTGTAATGAAATTAGCTGTTGCATTTGGAGAGAGTGGATGAAATTGAAGCTGGGAGAGAGAGAGAGGGAGACATTATCTACAAAGGCAAACCAGGGTCTCTGTTTTCTATCTTTACTTTGTAATCATCAAAATTAATAGCGAGGCACATTAAATCAGTTTACATTTTACAGTAGAAATAAAGAGGGGGCAAGGGAGCTGGTGGGCGCTCTGCCTGCTGCAGCTTCCACACTCCCCTCCACCCTCCACACCCCTGACACGGACACCCAAGGTCGCAGGCACACGAGGGACACGGGGCCTGGAGGGCTGGAAGGTGATGTGCTGCTGGCTCCCTCACTGCCAACAGGGTGGGGTCCTGATTGCTGGCAGAGGCCGCGGTGGAGGCTGCTGGTGTCCTGGGACCCCAGGGTGCGGGGAGGGCCGCTGTCCCACGGCAGCGGCCCTGGTCTGGAGGCACCTCTGTTCTTCCTGCCCACACTTGCTCACAGTGCTCCTTTTCCTTGTGTGCCTCGTTACGTCTGACTGCTGGTCACTGCTGCTGAACGTGGGTTTGCAGGCATAACCCGAGACCTAGGCTGAGGCACTCTGCTCTGGAGAGCATTGCATTTGCTCCTGCAGGGTCCTGGGGGCTGCCCGTGCTGCCGCTGCCACACTGACCCTCTGATGCTGTGGTCGGGTCTCGAGGGTTGCTTGGGACACACAGACGCTGCACATCCTGAAGGCCGGTCCCCAGTGCTCCACCCTCGCCCCTGTTTATGAAGGGTGAGTTTTCCATTTGGCACCTCTGGCTTCTTCTCCCTTTGGGAAAAAGCAAACTGCAGGCCCACTCCTCTCTCCGATTCCCATTTTCCCTTCACTTTTGGCCTAGCAATTTCCTCCCATCTTGTCAGGTACTCATTGATTTTTAGAAGTTGATGATGTTGTTTAAATCCAGCTTTCTTAGCGCTTTTCGGTGGAAGGCAGCTTGGTCTGGCTCGTAGAGGCCGCAATTATGGGGAACCTTAGCTGGTGCCCTGTGCCCAGTGCGGGCGGGTGCCCTCAGGATGGGTGTGGACAGGCGGAGGCTCCAGAACGGGACAGTCGGGTTTGGGCTGTTTGGGGATCACATCCCTTGGGCCATGGCCATGCCCAATTCCTCTTTGCGTGGGAGGACGGCCTGGCTCCCGCATGGCACTCGCCTTGCCAGCAGCCCCTCCCTCTGCCCCTTCCTCTCGATTATCTTGCAACTGGCCGCCCCTCAATTTGTGCTGTTTCCTCTCTCGGAATATTGGCTTCAGTTGCTGTAACAGATGGAAATCAGTGACTCAAAGAGAAGCTGGGAGCTTGAAAGCCCACTTCCTTCCAAGTTGAAAAATCACAGCCGCCCACGTCTCCCAGGTATGGCCTGCTGGGTGAGCGGGCGGCCAAGTGTGAAATGACTCTTCTGGGGGCAGGCACCTGGAGGGAGCCGGCAGTGACGCCTGCTTTCCCGGAGGGCTCTCAGCCCCCCGGAGATGGCGGCCCCATCCTTCTGGGTGGGCTGTGGGGTGGGAGGCCCCAGCTCCTCTGGGTGAGGGTACTCACGGCTCCTTTACTTCTGCATGTAACAGACCCCGACTGAAATGCCGAACCACGGTGTGGCCCGTGAAATCCGGAGGGCTGGGGGGACCCTCATGAGCCCAGCCACACGTGCGTCCCAGCTCCTCCTTCCTGCAGGCGGCACTCGGCCTCGTGGTCACACGCTGGCTCCAGGCATGAAAAATGCTACAGGGCTGTGGATAAAAGGTGAAAACCGCAGATTCCAGCAGAGTCTGCTTTTTAGACGTGTTTCTCAGAAACTCCACCCAGCAAACTCCACTCGAGTCTCACTGACAAGGTGTTGGTCCAGCGCCACCCTCAGCCGTGAGGTCACCTGGGGAGGCCGGGGTTTCACCTACGCCCACTGCCATCAAGCAAACGGTGGTTCTGCTGCTGGAGGACACGGGGACGGGAGCTGGCCGGGCAGCCCAGGTGTCTGCTGGGCCCTTCCCTACCCTTCTCGCTCCATCATGCGGCGTCTTTCTCTGTCCTCCTGTGGATCCCTGGTGCTGCTGTAACACTGACCACAGACAGGGTCTGTGCACAACAAAGATTCCCTCTCTGTTCTGGAGCCCGGAAGCCCGAAGCCATGGAGCCAGCAGGGCCAGCTCCCAGGGGAGGTCAGCCACAGGCCTGTCGGGGCTCCGGGCAGCTCTGACTCCAGCAGGGACAGCTCCCGGGGGAGGTCAGCCACAGGCCTGTTGGAGGTCAGGGCAGCTGACTCCAGCAGGGACAGCTCCCGGGGGAGGTCAGCCACAGGCCTGTCAGGGGTCTGGGCAGCTGTGATTCCAGCAGGGCCAGCTCCCGGGGGAGGTCAGCCACAGGCCTGTCAGGGCTCCGGGCAGCTGTGACTCCAGCAGGGACAGCTCCCTGGGGGAGGTCAGCCATAGGCCTGTCAGGGGTCCTGGCAATTATGATTCTGTCTGCCTCTGACGTCACGTGGCCTCTGTTCTCTGCCGGTGGTGATCCGAGCCCCTCATTTTCTAATCAGGACGCTTCTTATTGGATTTTGGCCCCTGCCCCGAGTCCAGGATGACCGACGTCATCTGAAATCCTTACCTTAATTATACGTGGAAACACGTCCCTCCTACGTCCACACTCCCGATGATCTTGCAACCAGAGTGGAGATAGCTTCTGGGGCCCTCATTCACCCCCCCATCCTGCTCCATTCATCTAACCTGGAGCACGACCCCTCGACTTCCAGCAGCAGCTGCCTGAGGCCCGTGAGCAGCGAGGGGGTGGGCCGACGTCCACTCCAGCTCATCTCTGCGTGGCTGCCCACGGGGCCTCTAGGGCCCTCCCTGGTTGGGGGCAGAGGCCCGGGCCAGGCACCAGCTGACCCCTGCTCCATAGCCCTGCAGCCCCCGAGGGTGCTCAGCGGCCTCCCTCCCCAGGCTTGTGGGGGCAGCGTGAGGACAGCGGGTGCGCATGTGGCTCCGAAAGCCCTGGGAGCTGTGGCCGTGGCGAGCCTCACTGTCTCTGCGATGGGGGCGGCGTGTGGCTGATGTCACGGGCAGCGTGAGGATTACAGGACAGGCACCCCGAGGTGGCAGGCGGGTGCCGGGCCCCTCTTGTCTCAGCCCTGGCATGGGAAAGCACCCGGTCCAAAGTCCCCCCAGCCCCACCTGCCTCCCTGGCCTGCCTGCTTTTGGGGACTGCCCCCATCCCACAAGGCCTCCCCGGCCTTTAACAGTGTCTGGGAACCTGCTGGGTGCAGTCTCTGCCTGGGAGCTGCTGGAAGAGAGTAGCAAACAGGACGGGGTGGTGACTCCCAGCGAGGGCAGTGTCTGGTGGCGCTGCAGGGCGGCCTCGGCCAGGGCAGGCCTTCTGCGTGGCATGGCCTTGGGGGACCGCAGAGGCACCAGGATGGGGTTGTGGCCCAGGGGCCCCCTCCTGCCCTCCTGGCCAGCACTGGGCTGGGTGTTGGAGGGTCCACTGTGTTTAAACTGTCCTGTGTGTTGGGTCCACTTGGTGTCCCAGCTTTGCCCCTGTGTTATTTTCCTGTGCTGCCATCACAGATCACCATAGACTAGGGGCTTAAAGTGACACACGTTTCTTCTCTCGCAGCTTCGGCGTCCAGATGCCCAAAGTGGATTTCACTGAGCTACAGCTGAGCTGTGGGCAGGGCCGAGCTGTGGGCAGGGCTGTGCGGCCTCCAGAGGCCACGGGCAGGGTCTGTCCTTCCCTCCCAGCTCCCCAGAGTGCCAGGTGTCTGTGGCCACGTGGCTGTGCCCTCTGCCTCCGTCGCACGCAGCTGCCCCTCTTCCATCTGCGTGGAGTCTCCCTCCACGTGTCTTTTTTCCGTTATTTTGAGACAGCGTCTTCCTCTGTTGCCCAGGTGGGAGAGCCGCGGCACGATCACAGCTCAGCATCCTCTACCTCCTGAGGTCAAGCGATTCTCCTGCCCCGGCCTCCGGAGTAGCTGGGCTTATAAGTGCTCACCACCATGCCCAGCTAATTTCTTTTTTTTAGTAGAGATGGGGCTTCATCATGATGGCCAGGCTGGTCTCAAACTCCTGACCTCAGGTAGTCGTCCATGTTGGCCTCCAGAGTGCTGGGGTTACAGACATGGGCCACTGTGCCCCGCCACTTCTCTGACACTTGTGATTGCATCCAGGGTCCACCTGGGTGTCCAAGGCTACCCTCCACCTCAAGGCCCCTAACTTACATCTGTAAAGCCCCTTTCACCGGGAAAGTGACTGACTCATGGGCTCCAGGGATCAGAACCTGGTGCCTTTGGGATTTGTCATTTACCCACCACACCTATCCTGCCTGATTAACAGATAGAGATAGACCCAGTGCGTGTTTGTTAACTTATGCCATTTCTTTCCAAATGTGAATTCATCACTGACATGTAGAGATATAAAGCTGTGCATTGGCACCTTCTGTTGGAGTTGTAGAGGGTCTGGCATCTTTGCACCCGAGTCCCTGGTGGTGGTAACCGTTGAGTCTGAGCCGCAGTCCCCACTGCTCCCTGCTGCCCCAGACACACACCAAGTGACCATCTGCTCAGCCTCGAACTTCCCTGGTGGTTTTCCTCGGGGCGCATTGAGAGGAGGTGCCTGGGAATCGGGCATAGGTCCCCTCACAGCCCAGAGCACCCCCAGCTGCCCATCTGCTCACAAACTGAGTCAGCCCCCGTGGAAATCGCCATCCCCACCACGCTCCCAGACGGCTGTCTCCTCCCTGAGATCCTCTTCCAAATTATCTCCTGTAATTAGAAAACTACGCTCCCTCAGGTCATGGGAAAGGAACTTCAAATGGTGATTCCATAAAAGCAGAATGACCACGGGCACTCGGCGGCCACGTGCGTAAATGAGCCATCTTTTCCAATTACCGAGGCGATGATAAATGGGGCGGGGAGGGAGCCTTGTGTTCAGCCCAGAATCTCAAAAGGAAGCTGCTTTTCCTCTGGAAAGTCAAATCGCCACCTCCAAAACCAAGCAGTGTCGGCGGCTCTGAGCAGGAGCGAAGGTGTGGAGAAAATCCCTGGGAAAGTGGGTGCCCTGTGGCACTGTCAGTGCCCAGGCGGTGGGGGCCGCACAGGCCTGGATTCTCACCCGCACCCTCCCAGCCGCTACGTCCAACCTGACTTTCCCTTAAGAACTTGCTGCCCACAGCCTGGACCCCTGCTCTGCCCACCCACCTGCACCTCAGCCCCCAGACCCCCTGAGAGCCGCCCCCAACAGGCCTCTGCATGGCTCTGGGATGACTCCTTGCCGTCTGGGACAGCAGCTCCCACTGCTATGCGCTGCAGAGTCACCTGGTTTGGACGTTCTGGTGCCCCGGCCACGCCCCAGCCATTACACCGACTCAGTGGGGAGGCCCATCGACTCCACAGGTGGCTCCTGTGCAGATGAGCTCCATCTGCTGACCCGAGGCAGCTGCTTGCAACGCTGCCTGAGTACGGGTGCCCTGGAGGCCTGGTCACACCAAGCGTGGCCCCTCCGGGGGTTCTGGCTTAGTGGGTTTGGGGAGGGGTTCAGGCCTGTGTGGTTCCCACAGGCTCCCAGGTGAGGTGCACGCTGCTGTCCTGAGAGTAGGTCCCGCTGTGACCCCTTCCTGCGGGTGACCCCCCATCCTGCGGGTGACCCCCCTTCCTGCGGGTGACGCCCCTTCCTGCGGGTGACCCCCCCTTCCTGCGGGTGACCCCCATCCTGCGGGTGACCCCCCTTCCTGCGGGTGACCCCCATCCTGCGGGTGACCCCCTTCCTGCGGGTGACCCCCATCCTGAAGGTTGCCCCGCCGGCCCAGGTGCTGCTGGGAGAGCCACTGGCCTAAAGGCTGAGCCACCAGCCCTGACTCAGCTCCTTTGGACCCCCTGGTCCCCAACACCCAATGCTGGGAGGAGCCAGGAGAAGCCCCCGCCTGGCACCCACACCTGCACTGGGAGCACACTCTCCACCCGAGGGCCTCACTGGCTCCCCTCTCAGGGCCCACTGAGCCCAAACATCCCCCAAATTGAGCTCCAGGAGGCCCCCCGGGCAAGGCCATGCCCAAATGAGGATGTACCCAGGCAAGGCTGCACTCAGGTGAGGGTGTGCCCAGGCGAGGGTGTGCCCAGGAGAGGGTGTGCCCGGGTGAGGGTGTGCCCAGGTGAGGGTGTGCCCAGGAGAGGGTGTGCCCGGATGAGGGTGTGCCCGGGTGAGGGTGAGGGTGTGCCCGGGCGAGGCTGCACTCAGGTGAGGGTGTCCCAGGTGAGGGTGTGCCCAGGAGAGGGTGTGCCCGGGTGAGGGTGTGCCCGGGTGAGGGTGTGCCCAGGTGAGGGTGTGCCCCGGTGAGGGTGTGCCCGGATGAGGGTGTGCCCCGGTGAGGGTGTGCCCGGGTGAGGGTGTGCCCAGGTGAGGGTGTGCCCCGGTGAGGGTGTGCCCAGGTGAGGGTGTGCCCGGATGAGGGTGTGCCCAGGTGAGGGTGTGCCCAGGTGAGGGTAAGGGTGTGCCCGGGCGAGGCTGCACTCAGGTGAGGGTGTCCCAGGTGAGGGTGTGCCTAGGCGAGGGTGTGCCCGGGTGGGGGTGTGCCCAGGTGAGGTGTGCCCTGGCAAGCCTGCCCAGGCAAGGGTGCTGCTTCTCATCCCTCCTCTGCTTCTGTTTTTGGTGATGTATTCTGGGCAGCTGCCTCTTGTGTTAGATGAGGACACCCTGGGAGCCTTTGCTGGTGCTCAGGATCCCCAAGGGGGCCTCTCTCCTGGAGATGAAGGCACTTGGGGCATTTGCCCAGCCTCGGCCAGTCACTGCATCCCGGGGTGGAGGGTCTGATGGGGACCACCGGGTCAAGGCAGGCCACAGGGATGACAGCCACAGTGGGAACGGCCAGTCCTGAGACACAGAGAGAAACAAAGACAGAGCAGAGGGTGGGAAACCAAGTCTTCCGTGTGCACGCCATCTCACCCCTAGCAGGGGTCGGAACGCCAGACCCACACGGGTCCCTGGGTTCTACCCTCGTCCCCTGCAGACGTTCAATGCAGTGGTTTATCTGCATGAAAAGCCTGACCACTGTGCCCTCCCTCCTCTCTCCTGCTCAGCTCAAAGCTCCTCCGAACTCCCTCTTCCTGCAGGATCAAAGCAAGATCCCAGCCGACACAGAAAGCTCTCACCCCATCCCGTGGCCCCAGAAAGCTCTCACCCCGCCCCTGGCCCCAGAAAGCTCTCACCCCGTCCCGTGGCCCCAGAGAGCTCTCACCCCGTCCCGTGGCCCCAGAGAGCTCTCACCCCGTCCCGTGGCCCCAGAAAGCTCTCACTCTGTCCCGTCATCCCTGTTCTGCCCCCACAGCCCTGACCTGCACCTGCAGCCACTCACAGGACACCTTCCTGCCCACTGCCCAGCCCTTCTCTTCCCTCCGATTCCTCTTTCTGGGGACCCTGCCCCCTTCTGCTGACCTGCATGACTGCTGACCTGCCCTATTCTGGGGACCTGTGTGGAAGCGGCTGCCCTGGGCTGGCCCTCACCCAGCTGGCACCTGCTGACCTGTGTGCATGACCGGCAGAAGCTCTGGGGCGGGTGGGCAGGCAGGGGCTGCGTTCACCGGGGCCCTATGCCTGCCCCACTCAGGCTGCTCTTGGAATTTAGCAGGCACTCCATGAGGTTTGAGAATGCATGGATGAATAGATGGCGCAGCTACAAATTGACATTTCATGTTTGCAGCCATCAAAAGTTATGTTTATGAAGAATTTTTAGTGACATGGGAAAAGACTTAAGAGGTCGTGATAAAAACAGATGCAGGCGACAGACACCAGATACAGGGACGGAGCTGTGCTGAGGCATTACACGTGATCTTACTAAATAACACGGAGCCCGAAAATACTGATAGTAACTTTCCCTGCAGATAAGACCCCAGGTGATCCTCTGTGTGCGTGTGTGTGTGTGTGTGTGTGTGTGTGTGTGTAGAATTTTTTTACCAGAAGCATTTATGACTTTTCCAATCAGAAGTGATGCACTTTCTAATTAAAGTAGTGGAAGCATATATTCTGGCAGTGAAACAAAACTAAACCTTTTGGGAAATGGCTTGGCACCGAGATCTATGAAATTCTCTATCTTTGACGCAGTGGCTCAATCTCTGAAATAAGTAACCATCCTAAATAGGTAATAATAAATAAGCGATGAAGGCGTGGGCCTCCAGAGCTGTCAGGCAGGCGCTCTGTGGACTACCGCCTGGCGGATGTTACCTGGTGGCTGAAAGGTCAGTGCTACGGCTGCAGAGGGATTCTAGCCGTGAGGGCACAGAAGGCATCTGTGGGCGTAACTTTAGGTGGAGGAAGAAGCAGAATGCAGACCCTTCCCTCTGGAAGGCAATGCACAATTGCTTCGTGACCCTCTGGAGCCACATCCAAATCACCTTCCCTGTCCAAGGCCACGCAGGGCTGGGGGGCGGGGAGGCTGGATCTGCCAGGGGGAGGTGGGCCTCACTCTTCTGCCAGTGAGTGGGGTCCCTCCTCTGAGGCCTGCTTCGACCTGGATGCATCCACACGGCCGTGCTGCTTGTCCTTGGCCATCAGGAGGTCCTCATGTGGTGCTGGTGGTGAGTGTCTGCAGGATCATTCCTGCCTCCAGCCGGAATTGGGAGGGGTACGGGCCGGTGATGGGGCAGCCCCATGGACAGAGGAGACCCACTGCATGCCCTGGAGGGGAAGTGTCCGACTGGTACCTTGGTCTGATCCAGAAACCCCTGTATGGTCTTCCCTTGGGCAGCCCCCGCGATCTCACTGCAGCAGCGCTTGTGTGCAAAACGGCGCAGAGTGGAAGCACAGCCCACGGTCCCCAAGCCTGAGGGTGATCATGTGAGTTGGTTATCATGGGAGTGAGTTGGTCATCGTGGGAGTGAGTTGGTCATCTCGGGAGTGAGTTGGTCATCGTGGGAGTGAGCTGGTCATCGTGGGAGTGAGTTGGTCATCTCGGGAGTGAGCTGGTCATCGTGGGAGTGAGTTGGTCACCGTGGGAGTGAGTCGGTCACCGTGGGAGTGAGTTGGTCATCTCGGGAGTGAGTTGGTCATCTCGGGAGTGAGTCGGTCATCGTGGGAGTGAGTCGGTCATCGTGGGAGTGAGTCGGTCATCGTGGGAGTGAGTCGGTCATCGTGGGAGTGAGTCGGTCACCGTGGGAGTGAGTCGGTCATCTCGGGAGTGAGTCGGTCATCGTGGGAGTGAGTCGGTCACCGTGGGAGTGAGTCGGTCATCTCGGGAGTGAGTTGGTCATCGTGGGAGTGAGTTGGTCATTGTGGGAGTGAGTTGGTCATCGTGGGAGTGAGTTGGTCATCTCGGGAGTGAGCTGGTCATCTCGGGAGTGAGTTGGTCGTGGGAGT
>JAPYYA010004061.1:0-12191 GCA_028533165.1 Leontopithecus rosalia | reverse complement strand
CAACCCAAATGCCCATCGATGATAGACTGGACTGGGAAAATGTGGCACATATACACCATGGAATATTATGCAGCAATCAAAAACGATGAGTTCGTGTCCTTTGTAGGGACATGGATGAATCTGGAGAACATCATTCTCAGCAAATTGACACAAGAACAGAAAAGGAAACACCATATATAC
The DNA here is from genome assembly GCA_028533165.1 of Leontopithecus rosalia. Classification (NCBI taxonomy): domain Eukaryota; kingdom Metazoa; phylum Chordata; class Mammalia; order Primates; family Cebidae; genus Leontopithecus; species Leontopithecus rosalia. The sequence goes on along the minus strand of JAPYYA010004061.1, from coordinate 12,011 downwards.
TCACTCATAGGCTGGTGATGAACAATGAGAACACATGGACACAGGGAAGGGAGCATCACACACTGAGGTCTATTGGGGGAAATAGGGGAGGGACAGTGGTGGGGGGGAGCCGGGAAGGGATGGCATGGGGAGAAATGCCAAATATGGGTGAGGGGGCAGAAGGCAGCAAAACACAATGCCATGTGTGTACCTATGCAACTATCTTGCATGTTCTGCACATGTACCCCAAAACCTAAAATGCAATAAAAATTTAAAAAAAAAAAAAGATGAGGTAAATAAAAAAAAAAGATCTCTGAGAGAGATTATTGTTAATGAATACATATTGTGATATAGATGAATGATGTAGCATATAGTTATGTGTATATAGAATATATATAGTATGCTACCTTTTATATAGGAAAATTGAAAACTAATATATATAAAAACCACACATACACACATATTTGCCAATTTTTCAGAAAGAGACATAGGAGGAGTAAGCCAGAAGCTAATGGCAATGGTTATCTATATAGATGGATGGAAATGGGCCTGTAGGAGTGAGAACCTCTGTTGAATACACATTTCTGTTTTGAACCTTATACAAATGATGTAAAATAAAATGAAAATAAGAAAAAATGAACCCCCAAATTGAATCAAAACAGAAGCAAATGAAGCTAACAAATGACTACTCAAAAAAAGTAATCATTTATATTTAATTCCAAACTAACTTATTAGACAATTAGGAGCGAGTCCTTTCAAATGGTCCACAAATAGTGAATTCAATGAACCTAGGTCTGATCATTTTGTGGGCTCTGCGCTAATTGTTCATTCTCCTGGTAGAAGAGCAGAAGCAAATCTACATGTCCTTCTGTGACCAAAAGGCAATTTAGCTCTGGAAATCTGTCCAAACTAACATTATATTCTTATAATGGGAGAAGGACTAGCCCAAGATTTCCCCAAAACAGAATAAAATGGCAGAGTGGCTGGGTCAGCGATACTTTCAAAGGAAAAAACTCTACTTTTCCATTGTTGGAAAAAAATCTCAGTTTTGATCTTAGAGAGAGCAAATGAAAAAGCGCAGCAACCAAAGAAGCACTGTAAGGAACGTTCATAATCAAGAGAAATAAAATTCATCAAGTTATATGTTCACGTTAAAAAAAAAAGACAACACTAATCTCAGTAGCAAAGACTTCATAAGTGGCCCTGTGAGAGTTTAGGGGAAGGGGAATGGCAGCAGCTGGAATGGGCTTTCTCAGAGTTTCTATGTAGTCAAGGCTGTATAACCCTCATAGGATAAAAACACGTGCACTTGATCTAATAAGAGAACAATCACCTTGTTGGGAAGCAAAAGAACATTGAAGGAACAAACCAGAAAGACTTAATTGGCTATGGCCCCTAGGGGAGAAATTTCCCTTTTCTCACCAAGTGGTACCTGTGAAATTTAATCGTAAGAAACAGCAAAGAGGAACTTGTCTTGTAAGTTAAATGAGTAGAGAGTGACAGTTACGTAAAAGGAAAGATCGATTTTTTTGAAAGACACCAAATTTGGTTCAAAAGTTAGGTTTCAAAAATTCTACATACAGATTCATTTTTGTGTATCAGCTTTCATCTCAGCTTTATTTGTAAACAGTGAAAACTGTCATGTTTTAGAAATTTACTGCAGAACTTTTTACTATTTCCAACATGTTCATGCAATGACCCTCTCTTGAACTTCACTTGTATTGATTTTAAATTTATTTCATAATGAGAGTCCTAAATGTAGAGGATTAACGGCAATATTATTTCAATTTTAATGTAAACAACTGTGTAAATAGTACTTAGCTTGCAGTTAAATGTAGATTGCTGCTTTATTCTAAAGTGTAAAACTATAACATATCTGCACTCTCTGGATCCTTTCTGATGATCTCATCCTTCCTTGCCATTTCTCCCGCCAGCCTTCCACATTTACAAACTGATTATGTGTGTGTTTGTGTGTGTGTGTGTGTGTGTGTAGTGGTTGGCTAGTCATATTCATGCTTTAAATGTTAATTGGAAGGTTCAAATAGAATCTATATATAACAAACAGCCAGAATGGAAAAATTGCTGGATAGTCTAAAAGTATCTCAGAACCTGCAGTTAGCCTGGAGAGCATATTTCAATGCCGTTTGTTATAGGTAGCAGGATATTCAATTTTTGTTAAAATGGTTTCTTTAATTTCAGATACTGTAGGAACGCTTATCGAGTTACATATTGGAAAAAGTGACCTTGTGTGCAAATCATTTTACCTTCTATTGCTTCCAAGAAAAAGTTAAAACAATTATATTTAATCCTCTGGCAAACAATAAGGTGTGTTGGAAATTTCTGGAACAACAGGGGCTATGGAGCCCAATTTATATTTTAAATGTAATTAGTATATCACTTCAAAACTAACAAGAGCCAAAATATAACAAAAAGTCAGAGAGAGAGAGAGAAAAAGAGAGAATTTGGTTCTGAAAGATTTCATAGAGAACCAATTTGGTAGACCCAATGAAATATTCTTTATATTCTCACTTCTAAAATTCTTCTTCCACCACCTTTTAAAAGGTGATTAACAACAGTATATAGTTTATAGATTGTCCAGGCTTCTTTTACTTTTCTTCTCTCTATAGCCTACTGCTTGTCTTACTGATATTTGGCTATTCGCTAACTTCCACTGAAAATAATTTAAAGTCTGCATCATTGGAGAACAGCCAGAAAGAAGAGCATGATGCATGTGAGCTAGGACCTTCCCCCAAGCAGATGCCTCTGCCTCTACGAAAGTCAAGAGCTCAGTTGGTGTATGGGTAACTTGGAGTAACAAGGAAGTACAGAAAAGCACAGGAGTAGACACAGAAGAGTTGGCCACTCAGAAATGAGAGACAGAAAGATGCTGTGTGATGGACAGGCACGTAAAGCAGGTCCCTTTGTGTGTAAACTATAAAGTCCATTCATGCACTGTTTGGAGGAAAAGGCTCAGAAGTTATCACTGTGTAGGTCTGGGGGATATTACACTAAATGAAATAAGCAAGACACAGAAAGACAAATACTACATGATCTCATTTATATGTAGGATCTAAAATAAAAACAGAGAGCAGAATTATGGTTACCAGGGCATGGGGGTGGAAGGTGTTCTCAAGGGATGCAAAGTTTCAGTTATGCAAGATAAATGAGTTCTCAAGATCTAATGTACAGCATGGTGACTAGAGGTATCACTACTGTGCTGTATATATGAAACTCACTAAAAGGGTAGATACTAAGTGTTTTCACCTCATCCAAAAACAACAGTAACTATGTGAGGTGACAGATTAATTATTTCAGTTGTGGTGATTATTTCACATTGTATGCCTATATCAAAGCATCCAGCTTTACATCTTAAATATATACAATTTTTTAAGAAATCATCACTCTGAAAAATTAAGCAGTGATGTTCAATGAGTGATGTGAACACCTAGCTGGGGTTGGTGCATAAGAAGTCTCACCAAAAAAAAAAAATAAGAAAACACACAATTTTAAGAGGTGTTTCATCTTTTCTCCAATTTTCTAAACATTGGGATATTGTTTTGATGGTAAATTTAAAGTACCTGAGTATGCGGTCTGGACACATTCCCATGATACTTTATTTTGCCTCTGCAGCATTTCCCAAAATGCTGCATCACTGCTCTCGTCCCAAATTATTAAAAATGCAGACATTTCACCACATGCTCTATGACAACGCCTTTTTGTCCTATTGTTGGAGAAATTTGAGCCCAAAAGAACAGAGAGACTGAGAGACACAGAGAATTTTTTTACTGGAGCTCTGGCTGACGGTGGCCTTACTGCCTGCAATGGTTGCCAGCCTCACACAAAGGAAAATTCCTTGTTTATATAATTTTTGATGTGGGAAGATAAGGCAGAGGAAAAAAAAACAGGTTTAAACAAAGACAGTCATTGACTTGAGACAAGTTTTACAACCTTGAGAATACGTATACTTTCTACACTCTGTACACATGTATTTCGCTCCCACAACGGGCAGCTGGGGAAGGAAACAGGTTTTTACAGAAATATGCTTGTGAGCTGTGGGTATAAAGATATGCTTGGGTGCCTTATCTTGGAAGGAGGAGGCTCTGCTGGGTTTGCTTTAGCTAACTGCAGGGAGTTTAGGCTAGGAGTGGTGGTTTACTTGTTCCGCTGCTCTCTATAATTATTTTTGTGGCCTAGTCTTAAGCTTATTGTTTATTTTAACTTAATATTAATTCCAAATTTTATTTTTTCCTCCTCACCATCGGTAGGCAAATGTGAGTATGAGAAAATTTGGAAACCAATAATGAGCATGAGTGTCGCAGAGCCAGCACAGGGTTTTGAGGGTGTTTCTTTAAGAAAGCTAACCAGCAGCCAATACCTGGAGTGTACAGAGTCAGTCTATACCATTTGATTCTTCTGAATCTTTTACCCCCACTGTGGTCTTCACTGCAGATGCCACTTTCTGGAATGTGTCTGTGCTCTGCCCTTACAGGAGAGCCAGGTCTGCCAGCAAGCCTGTCAGCATCGCTCCAGCGTGAAGACGGATCAGCCCCAGCCTTCATTCTACCAGGAGTTACAGCGATGCCTTATACAATCAAAACAGCAAACTGCCTTATTTGAAGGTCTGAAATTCCAGGACGTGAGTGTCACTCTGTCTAACTTTACCTACTACTTTTCTTTGAGCGGTTTATTTAGGAGAAACCATTCCTATTGCTTCCTATTATAATTATCATTTCTTAATGTTTCAGCTGACTCCTTTCCTTTAACATCTTTTTGGAACGTCTGTTCTTTCCTCATCTTGGCCAAGTGTTGCCTGAGACAGAGGCTGTTGGGTGGTGGAAGTTCTTAGACAAATGAAGACAAATCAAATGCCCTCTCCAGCTTTGAATTTTAACTAGTAAAAGAATGATGTGAGATATTATAATGCCTCCTGTTTTGTTCCTGCTTACCTGAAAACCAAAATACTTGTAGATGAAGAGGATAAAATGCAACAAGAGGAAATCAATGAATGAGACCGGAATTTAGGAGACCTTGATTCAAGACCTAGCTTAGCCATCAATTAGCCCTGTGGTCCTTGGCTAAGAGCTTGACATCCAAAGCTCTCAATTTCCTCTCTCTCTCTCTTTCTCTTTCGCTCTCTTTGTCATTTGTTCCATAGATTACTACTATTTTGTACTAGGATGCTGACACTATGCTAGGTGGTGGAAATACATATACATGTAGAAGGTGAATTTGACAAGTCTTAGAAATTGATTGAATCTGGGGGATGAACACAGGAAGAGTCAAAGGTAACTTCCAGCTTCTAGCTTGGGAAATTAGTTGGGTGTACCAATAATCATACTTGAGGATGTAGAAAAAGTCAAAGGTTTTTTGTTTTGTTTTGCTTTGTAAAGACGAGGTCTCACTATGTTGCCAGGCTGCTCTCAAACTCCTGACCTCAAGCGATCCTCCTGATTGGATTACAGGCATGAGCCACTGTGCTTAGCCAGAAAAAAATAGAAGTTTTGAGGAATAATAAGGGAGTAGAAAATGTCTTTGACAAGTTAATTTTAATTCTAAAATTCCTTTCCTCCAGAGGATGAATCTCTACTTCTCAAACTCCAAGAAAAGGAGAGAAAAATAAAACTGTAGGAATTGAGATAAATGTCTTGTATTTATACCATTATTAGTGGACTGTTTTCACTGACATCTTTTTTTTTGTCATGCTAGAGCTCATCTTTTTTTCCAATTAGGTGATTCTAAGAACATGAGGAAGAGGAAGGGAACAGACCCCTATAGGATTTATTTATAGATAAAATGCTCTTTTCTGTATGGACTGTGTATCCAACTTGTTTCTGATTTCTCTTCCTGAGAAATTCATCCTCCCTGGCCAAGGGAAAAGCTTTAAGAAAACAAACATGAGGAAGTGAGGGAGGAAGAAGGTACCTGCCTTTTTCCTGGCAATTGGTGAGATAATCAATAGAAGAGACCAATCATTCTCAATTATGGAGGGTTCTAACTCTTCTGAGTTACTGAGCGATTTTGTCTGATGCTTTTCTCTCCAGACTGTTATATGGTTAGGGATAGCGTCGGGACACTGAACAAACAGAACATGCATTAAATAATTCCCAAGAGATATAACGAGTCAAAGCTCCTCAGGATGCAGAGTTGCAAAATTATTATTTTAAATGATTATTTTCCACTTACTTGATGATAATATTTATAATAATGGCCAAGTCAGTAGGCTAAGGCAAGAAGACAACTAGCCACAATATGTATGTAACAAAAATGTAAGATCCCAAAAAGAGGGTTCAAAGAAAGTATCATGGAGGTTTAAGAGAAAGAAAGACAGAGGCAGAAGAAACACCCTTTGGGGAAAGGCAAGGATTATCTTTAAGAAGAAGACAGCATTTGACCAGAAACTTGAAATATATTGCCTGGTGAAGACAGGGGCTGGAGGAGCCATGACAAACTGAGAAAAGAGCATGGTAACAAAAGGTACTGAAGTTGGAAATGGAAAGCAAGGTTGAGGGTAGTACTTTTACAGTATGGCTAAAACATACGACTGACTTGGAACATGTTGGAAAATGTTGGGACTGTGTTGGAATTCCATCTAATCTGGATGTGTCAGGAGTTCTCACTTTGTTCTGTGGTATTTGTGTCTCTTCCTCACTAGAGGGGATCAGAGAAATCAGCCTTATGACTTGGCACACTTAGAGGCTGGTCTGCTGATAAATAGTTCCTCCACTTAATGGTTCACAGGGGAGAACCAGTGCCCAGCCTTCCCTTACAAGACCTATCTTTTCAGATCCCTGGAAGTTAACAGGAAGCAACTATGACCTTCTCCCAGATCCAGCCATGCTCATCTTCCCCAAATCAACACACTCGGAGCTCCCATGGAGGTTTAGCCATTCATTCTTTTTTTTTTTCTGGTTATAGACACAGTGAAGAGGGAAAAAATAATAATAAAACAACATAATATAAAAATAAAATTAATGCAGGAGAAAAGAGCAGAAATTAAATTTGTCTTTTATAAGCGAACTTCCCTAAGTCCTTCCCACTCCCGTGAAATTGCATCCTGCTTTGCAAGTTTTATAAGTTTATAAATTCTTGTATTCTTGCTCTCTATAGCTGGTAACCAAGTTTCTATAACACAGTGAAGGTAATGAGAAATGCCAAACAGGCTGAACTCCCACCTTTTAGGCACTGGAGCAGAAGGCAACAGATAAAACCCGTGCTAGAATCCTTGAGCTCTAAAGAGAGCAAACATCTGGGATGCATAGCAACAGTCACATGTAAGCCTAAGTTAGGTGCCTGTCATTGCTTAATAAATTGCCTTTGTTCTACACCTGCAAACTTGTTTTAGCACCACTGGGTACTTCATGCATAAAAAGTCAAGCCCTGTCTATGTTAGGGGCTCAGCCATTTTGAATCCAAATCTGATCTGGGCCAGTGAACACCTAAAACAAACTCCTTCTGCAACCTCAACAGTCTCTCCAGTCTCTAAAATTCTGCAACAACAGAAGTGTTCATAAACAAATATGCAGAGTTTAAAACATAAAGTAAACACCTGTATAATCATTGCCAGTGTAATAGAAAATTGTACCTCCCAGAAGCCCCCAAGCGCTCTTTTTATGGTGGTATTGAAGTAGGCTTCCAAATTTTTTGACACCCTGCCAGGTAAGAGGTGGAATCTCTGCACCCTTCTCTTGTATGAGGTCTGTGACTGCTTGATCGACAGAATATGGTAAAGTGGTGCTTTGCGAGTTTCCAGGTCCTGGCCTGAAACTTCCACTTCCTGCTTGTCGGGCCACTTGATCTTGGAACTCAGGCATCATGCTGTGAATTATCTCAGTGAGATCAGGTGTGGTGGTTCAAACCTGTAATCCCAGTACTTTGGGAGGCTGAGGTGGGTGGATCACCTGAGGTCAGGAGTTTGAGACCAGCCTAGCCAACATGGTGAAACCCCATCTCTACTAAAAATATAAAAAAATTAGCCAGGTATGGTGGCAGGCACCTGTAATCCCAGCTCCTGGGGAGGCTGAGGCAGGAGAATTGCTGGAATCTAGGAGGCGGAGGTTGTAGTGAGCCAAGATCACACTATTACACTCCAGCCTGGGCAACAAAAGCAAAACTCTGTCTCAAAAAAAAAAAATCCCAGTGAAACAGAAAATTTCCCTTGACCCCTTCATAGGCCTCGAAACAGGGGTACCTGGCTAACTCAGCCCACAGCTTCTCAACCCCTCATGGGAGGGGGAGCACGCAGGTGGCAGATGCAGGAGCCAGGGTGAGGGCTTTTGAGTGCCAGCAGGAGCAAAACTCCATGCAGCCCCACAGCAGCATCTAGGGGGAAGTACCCACAACCTCCAAGCCCCAAAGGCGTGTGTGTTACAGTGCACTCTCAGATTTGCGATTTGTGGATAGCTTAAGTGCTAAACAGGTCAGACCCTCTACCTTTTCACGAGGACAGAGAGGCAGTGTGACAGCTCTCTATATCCTGAGCTCCTGTCCAGCATCCAGGAAAAATCAGCTTGCACCAATGAATTGAAGGGTGGAAAATACAAAGGCTTTTATTGCTGATGGAAGTGGTTCTTGGCTGGAAAGGGGATGAGGCAGGAAGGTGTTCTTCCCATGAAGTCTGGCCATCTCCTGCTGGACCTTTCTCCAGAGTCCCACCATCAAGCTCTCCCTCTGAAGTCATCCTGCTTCTCTCTGACACTCAGCTGCTGCTTCTCTTCTCCCCTTCTCTGCTGTCCGCCAGTGGCGCCTGGGGTTTTTATGGGTACAGGATGACAAGCGGGGTGGGCCAGGCTGGTTTGGAAAAGGAAACATTCAAGTAGGAAAACGAGATGTTCTCACTTTGGGCCACGGTTCCAGGCTTGAGAGTGGGGCTTCATCAGGGCCCTGCCCTGTTCCTGCCTTGAATTTCTCTGCCTCCTGTCCCTATCACCAGGGCAAATAGAAAGGCCACATTAGGTGTCCAGCCAAAAGCATAGCTGAGATCCCAGCTGGAGTTGTGAATGAAGATGCCTCCCGGCACTCTGGGCCTTGTTCAAGGCTTTCCACTGAGACCCCAGACACTGGAGCACAGGCAAGCTGCCCCTACTGTACCCTGCCTGGATTCTCAACTCAGAGTCTGTGAGCATAAGAAAATGTTTGTTTTTTACATGACTAAGTTTTAGGGTGGTTTGTTATGCAATAATAATAACCTTCTAAATTATTAGGGGAACTATTCAAAATATTTTCAAGTTCCTGGAAAGGTCAGGATAGCACCAACTGAGAGCAACCTGTACAGCGGGGAGGATATATTCTGGCTGAAAACAGCATAGCCAATCACACTTTCTTTCTATTCCCATTATTCTGAAATTTGTGATAATTATTTCCTTGCTGTTTTATTAGTCTAACCAACCATAGTGACATCTTTTGACCATATAGTTTTGTCTTTTTAACTTGTTCTAAATGAAATCATATTACATGAATTCCCTTCTGTCTTATTTCCTTTGCTCTACATTAAGTTTGTGAGATCCATCCATGTGAAAGCAGTTCACTTTCTAAAAGATCAGGTAACTTCTCAAAGCAGAATAGAGTAGAAGGACAAAGTCCTTGGCCCCTTATAGTGCACAAGATGGGAAGGACATTATGGATTGTGCCTTTTCAAGTTTTTCGATACCTTCATTCTTTCTGATTGTGAAAGGAAAATAAATCTTAGGACAGCAAAATCACTAAGCTAAAGGGAAAAGTCCAGCTGGGAACTGCTTAGGGCAAAGCTGCCTCCCATTCTATTCAAGTCACCCCTCTGCTCACTGAGATAAACGCATATCTGATTGCCTCCTTTGGAGAGGCTAATCAGAAAAAAATAATCAAAAGAATGCAACCGTTTGTCTATCACTTGCCTATAACCTGGAAACCCCCTCTCTGCTTTGAGTTGTCCTGCCTTTGCAGACTGAACCAATGTTCATCTAACATGCTGATTGATGTCTCATGCCTCCCTAAAATGTATAAAATCAAGCTGCACTCTGACCACCTTGGCCTCATGTCATCAGGACCTCCTGAGGCTGTCTCACAGGCATGCATCCTCAACCTCGGCAAAATAAACTTTCTAAATTAACTGAGACATGTCTCAGATATTCAGAGTTCACATTTCGGTCACCACAGAGGGATTCTGAGTGGAGGCGCTCCTGACTTGATAAATCTCCTATGGGTGCTTGGTACCGGCTTGAGCTTGCTTGCTTGATTTATTTATTTAGTTAGTTAGTTAGAGATGGAGTCTTGCTCTGTCCCCCAAGCTAGAGGGCAGTGTCGTAATCTTGGCTCACAGCAACCTCCACCTTCCAGGTTCAAGCGATTCTCTTACCTCAGCCTCCTGAGTAGCTGGGACTACAGGCATATGCCGCCACCACACCCTGCTAATTTTTGTATTTTTAGTAAAGACAGGGTGTCACCAGGCTGGCCAGGCTGGTCTCAAACTCCTAACCTCATGATCTGCCCACCTCAGCCTCCTAAAGTGCTGGGATTATAAGTGTGAGTCACCGTGCCTGGCCTTCGTGCTATCTTTATGGCTCAAACCAATAGGAAAATTTGCTGAGGGCTGGAAGCACCCCCTCCAGAGAATCTCTCATCTCCCAAAATTTGGTTGAGATATAAAGTTAATTTGGCCACACTACTCATTTTTTTGGACATTACTTGCTTCTAATACAAGGAAGGCAAGTTTTCCTGCTTCCAGTGGTAACCCCTTTATTGAGTTTGGACTCGCTTCCAACAGGAAAGACAAGTTTGAGTTTTTTCCTGCTTCAAGGAATGTAGAGAGCGGTCTTCAGCCTGAGACCCATTGCTAGGCAGGTAGCTGAATTGGGGTTTGTTTGGCTAACATTAAAATTAACAACCAGCTGGCCTTAATTTCTCCTTATCATTAGAGGACTCAGTAATAATATAAGTTGTGTGATCATTTATTTATTTACTTTACTTTTTTTTAAAGACAGGGTTTCTTCATGCTGGTCAGGGTGGTCTCAAACTCCCAACCTCAGGTGATCTGCCCACCTCAGCCTCCCAAAGTGCTGGGATTACAGGCATGAGCCACTGTGCCCAGCTTCATTTATTTTCTTTCATTTCTTTGTTGTTGCTGTTTGTTTCTGTTTTTGTTGTTATTTTGGCCTTTTGTTCCCCCCCAATTGGGTTTGAAGAGCTCTATTCCACTTGATCAAATCCAAAGGAAAGTTCTAAATTATGGGGAACAAGTCCTTTGAAGTGGCTAAATCCTGTCTCCCACAACACACACACAAAAGGTGGTGTGGTTGCGGGGAAGGAGAAAAACAGCCACCAAAAAAAAAGAAAATATTTTATATTTTGACTACTTACAGGGCTTTATTTATGTAACAAGGCCGCCTTTTTGCCAGTCAGGCCAAATTGAAAGAACAATGGCTATCACCCCACACTGCAGATAGCCAAGGTTCTGCTTTCCTTTCTCCCATCACAATAGCCTGGGTTTGGTTCCTAAATCAAGTCTTTTTAGTTTGATACTTGGTAGTTCTGAAATAACAGCTGTTTGTTCTAGCTGAAATATGGTAATGAGATTTGAAAGGATTTTTTTAAAGGAGCTCATGGTGAAAAATGAGCTTAATTAAAGCCAGCATCCAAGAAGTATGTGTATATGTGTGTATGCGTGCACATTTGTATTTTAAAAAGCTCTCGTGTTTTTGTTTTCTTTCTCTCCTAGGACCTTGTCTTTTTTTTAAGCCAATGTTTTTTTCTTCTCAGTTGACTGAATTCTGCTTTCTTCATTTACTTCTGCTGCCTCTCCTTTCTCTTGCAGCCTCTGCTGCATGAGAGACCTAAAATAGTTTATAATAGCCTGGAGTTCCTTAAAGAAAATGGGGAAGACACCAGACTCCCTTTGGGAGAGAAACCTCTCTCTGTTTTTCCTTATGGAACCACAAGAGTGTAAACAGACAAGTTTGCCTCAAATATTAAACTGCTTGATTTTGTATGGTGTTACCTGATTTTTTTGACTAAAATAGTTATTGCAACAGAAGCTACTCTTGGATTTTTGTTTTATTTTT